>JAECUM010007780.1:0-39137 GCA_016617855.1 Megalonaias nervosa | reverse complement strand
TATATATATATATAGATATATATATATATAGTGATGTGATGTGTGATTATGATTTTTAACGTAGCTTTAACAATTTTTCAGTCATATCGCTACAATGTCTGCAGTGTGGCAGTTTATAGTGATGTCTAGCACTGGGGCATCATACCGCAGATATGTAGCATGATGTCCCACCCAGTCACATTATCCTGACACCAGGCCGACCAGTCCTAACACTAACCTCTTAATGCTGAGCGCCAAGCGAGGCAGCTGTTAGTACCATTTTTGTAAGTCTTTGGTATGACTCGACCGGGGATCGAACCCACGACCTCCCGCATCCGAGGCGGACGCTCTAATCAGGGTCCAAGGTACGAAGCTTGAAACAGTACACAGCTTCAAGTATTTGGGGGCAACTGTAACAGGTGAAGGATCGAAGCCTGAAGTACTCTCCAGGTTTGCACAGACATCTGCAGCGCTGACAAAACTGAAGCCCATCTGGAACGACAAGAACATCGCACTCATTTCAAAGGTCAGACTGATGCACTCACTGGTGATCTCCATATTTCTCTACGCCTGTGAATCATGGACCATAACAGCTGACTTAGAGAAAAGGATACAGGCCACAGAGATGAGATGTTTCCTAAAGATCCTCGGCGTCTCATGCAAAGACCGTGTCACCAATGAAGAAATACGGCAAAGTATCAGACAAGCCATTGGGCCTCACGAAGACCTCCTGATCACAGTGAAAAAACGTAAACTGCAGTAGTATGGGCATGTCTCACGATCATCAGGACTTGCCAAGACAATCCTGCAAGGCACTGTACAAGGAAGAAGAAAGAGAGGCAGAAAGAGAAAGAGGTGGTAAGACAACATTCGAAAGTGGACAGGCTTGACACTTTGACACTGAACCACTCACTGAGAAAGACGGAAGATCGAGAGGAATGGAGGAAGCTGGTTGTTCGGTCTTGTGCAGTGCCCCAGCGGTCTACCAGACTGCGGGACTGATGATGATGATGATGATAATATATATATATATATATATATATATATATATATACCACATACATTAAAAATAACATGGCATTTAAAGTGTTGGTATAAAGCAATTTGATATACCAATACTATTGGTATATCAAATTGTGATCCGCCCATGGCGCAATAATACGCATATATAAACATTCTAGCGACCGTCTGCAGTTGATTCTAGATCAATGATGAATTTCCACATATTAATCATTAGTGACATATGCAAATAGCGATAAAAAGTATTAATAATCCTCGTTTTCTAAATGAATCTAATATGGTACACATTTCATCACAATCCTTTCTGATTTTTGTTGCCCCTCCACTCTCATGCATAACGGACAGACTATGCAGAAATGTGGAGTGAGAAAGAAAATGAATTTGGGTTGTATTGAAACCTTGAAATAGAAATTACACCAAGTAACCTACAACAATATGGTTCATCGTAACGATACGTGTGCACTTTCCTTGGGATTTATCTACAGTGTTTGTGAATGATACAAAGTTGCAAACCAGGTCGCCATTATAAATTCATCGGTTACGTGGTACACATACTGTGATGTATTTAATCTTATGTATTGTCGTTGTTTCTTAAACATACTGTAATTTTCTAAAAATCGATTATTATTAGTTAAATATGAAAAAGTCCAAAGCCCCCCCCTTCTCTCTCTCTCTCTCTCTCTCTCTCTCTCTCTCTCTCTCTCTCTCTCTCTGTGGACCATCGTAGCAAGATACGGGCTAATATCTATGAAATGACGAACGTAGAGGATTTTCATTTGTGTCATCCCACGATATCTCTGGACTTATGAATGATGGTAAAAGTTAAGTCAAACCGACCAAAGGATGTGTATGTGTGTGTGTGTGTGTGAGAGAGAGAGAGAGAGAGAGAGAGAGAGAGAGAGAGAGAGAGAGAGAGAGAGAGAGAGAGAGAGAGAAAGTTTTAAAGTCAAACCGACCAGTGAAAGAGAGAGAAAGAGAGGGAGAGAGAGAGTTTATTGTTGGTGGTACTAGAGCAGAATAATGACTTTGATCAACTCTTTTTGGTTCATTTTGCTTAGTTTATATTCCACATTAATTTCCAAGCGCCGGTACGTGATTGGCAGCGTTCATGTGAATGGCATAGCTAACTATGTGTCTTTGTAGTGCTCTACTTTTATCATTAAAACCATCTTTCATGTTTATATCATAAGTATGTATTATATTCATTTAATCAATGTGAAGAAAAATAGAAACTAACAAAGAAAACAATCAACTTATCAATATGCAAGGTAATTGTGAATAGCCACAAAAGGCATAAAACTACATTTTGTAGCGGACACACTCGAGGATGTGAGGTGTTCATTCACTCGGTCAATACACAGCTGCCTGTCGTAAATCTGAACTCCGCTCAAAGGGCAAATATATGTATTTGTATGTGATATAAATAAAATATATGTACAGTATGTACGCTGTATCAGTGATATACCACTCGTTATATAAATTTTTCATTAAAAGGAAACTCAGCAAGCTTAGTTTCCTATTAATGAAAAATTTATACATCGCGTGGTATATCATTGCTACAGCGTACATACTATACATATATTCCATCTCTCTCTCTCTCTCTCTCTCTCTCTCTCTCTCTCTCTCTCTCTATATATATATATATATATATATATATATATATATATATATATATATATATATATATATTTATTTATTTATTTATTTATTTATTTATTCATTTATTTATTTATTCATTTATAGTTACCACTGATATGGTCACAAATGTAAGTAAAACTTGACAGATTAATTATCAAAGCAATGAAAACGTGAGAGGAACTTAATGTATTATGAAGTGAATCCAAGCTAGTCCTTATAAGGATTTATGAAAGTCCTATATGAAAGAAAAGTTTCTTATAAATGTCAATACCGGAATGTACTGGTACTCCAAGAACCGTGACGTTGTCAAGATGGCATAGTCAGAATACGTTCGAATAATTTATATCAATTCCAGAATAACATTATAGTCCAAATAATGACCATTTTCTATTTCCACTGGACAGACCAACGATATATAACTTTATATATATATATATATATATATATATATATATATATATATATATATATATATATATATATATAGAGAGAGAGATAGAGAGAGAGAGAGAGAGAGAGAGAGAGAGAGAGAGAGAGAGAGACCCTTTTTGTAGTACAGGAATCTTTACCTCTGCAAGTTAGGTGACCCGCAATTGTGCTCTCAATAGGCATTATGTATCAACTATTACCAATTCGCACTTGTCACTATCGTCTTGTATTAATATGTTCACTCACATATGAAAGAATCTAATTTACGTGCCGATATTCAATAATGTGGTAAACGATTAGTTACCTTATTTCCAATTTCCACTGGGCAAGTCTTAACAAGAATGAAATTACGTTTATTAGTGTTAATAAGAAAATCTCTACACGAAAAGCATCTCTTAAGAGTGTAATTTATGCGAGATTAAATGTAATATCAAGATCGACTGGTAAACAATTTCCATTGCTTGATGAAAATCGCAAACGTGAAAGAGCCAAATGTGCATATATATTACCCCAAAATAATGCCTATCTCTTTTTGTTATTCTCTCTCTGTATACATACATACATACATACATACATACATACATACATACATACATACATACATACACACATACATACGTACGTATTTACATACATACATACATACATACATACATACATACATACATACATACATACATACATACATATCAATTAAAGTGTTTTAGTAAGCTTGGGGTTAATTCATTTTAAATGTGTCTAATTGCTCTTTTCGTTTTTGTTCTGTTCTTTGAGACCGAGGTCCGTGGTTATATATACTGGGTTTGATAAAAATACACTAATACTTGTTTGTGTTATATTGCCCTCAGTACACTTCAGCCAAATACTCGACATTTGATCATACTATTAATGTCAGAATTGCAACTGAATAAACAATCTGGTCCACATTCACTTGCTTGTGTACAAGTCGATGAGGTCTTAAGTTTTATGAAGTACAGAAATGTAACGAATGCCATTCGACTCCAAGATCAATTAGGTCTAGTTTTCAAATCTCCTTCACACCAGTGTGATGCAACTAATTGTGTGTTGAATATTGCGCATTGATTTCTCAGACTTAAAGGCTTACGACTAACAAGATGTTTGAATTAAATTGTTGAAATTAATGGCCGAGTTTTGAAACAGCAGTGAATCAAACTGTGTAATATAGATAACAAAACATTTTCTTCCTATTCTACCCTGGCAGCTTTGAAACAACCCTTTTCTAGCTGCCGTTTACATTTAGATCAAGGTGAATGTAACCTCAGGTATTTTGTTCTTGTGCACAACGTAGGATGGGGCGCCAAAGAGTGCTTACTTAATGCAATTAATAAGCGTCTATCATATCATGCAAGGGTAGACTGGCCTCTATTACGCGATAACGTTATGTTCGACAGAAATAGCTGTTGTAGAAGTAGGGAAAGACAACTGAGGCAATATATAATAGATCTTGTTTTTAGGAGAAGTAAATGGAGAAACACGTTTTAACAGAACAACAAATCATAATGAACACAACGCAGGCGAAGACAGACAACGAACGCAAATCACGAAAAACAGCATAACTATCAGGAGCAGCTGCCTCAAGCCTGTTAAGCGTAGGTGACAATTCAAACAATATTGTCATGGCAATCAATTTAGGAGGATTATCAAGAACAAGGTTTTAAATATGGCTGCCATGTGGGCCATATTGGGTTTCAAGTTGGGATTATTTGCATTAGAACCAACTAGTCATTATAGGCAGTCGTATAGTGAACAGTCCATGTCGATACAAACATCCCGTCAAAGGATTCACGATGACAAGATTTTCAAGATGGCCGGTGTAATGTTCATATTGGATGTCCTATTGTCAGAATTGTCATTTAAGACCAACGAGACGTCATATGAATTATTTTAGTAAAGGGGTGTCATGGAAATATTTTATGTTAAATCAGCACCATTTTAATAGAAGTCCAGGTAAATATCACAATAAGTAATTTGGTGAAAGTCCAGTCACTCTGGCTGTCAGTTCAAGAGGACGTAATGGCGGCCCTATTGGCTGTCCAAGCGACACTATTTTCATACTAGACGAACTAAACATTTTGATGAATGTGTTTACAAATTTCGTGACAGTCTTGGAAGTAATTTAGGAGCAGAAGTGGCAACTAACCTGTGCTAAAAGACAGCAGACGAACAGACAAAAGACCGACATCAACAGACAGACAAATAGCTGTAGCATACACTACTCTAGTCTATGACCAGAACCAGTCAGAACTACACTACACTGCATTGCTGCTACTACTATTACTACCTATTTGCGTCGTCGTCATCATAGTAACAGCAGCGGGAGCGAGCATAAGTTTAGGAAACAGAAATAAGGATCTTTGAACAGAACTAGCTTAAAATTGCTGATGAATCGGAAGACTGTATAAAAAGCATAAAATAATGGCAAAAATGACCAGAGCCGTTCATGTATGTCGGGCTTGCGTTTTGGCTTGGGTATCAACACCAGACATTAGTTAAAAGCTTAATGCAACAAATTATTCGATACTATCGACAACAGTAGGAATATTTATGGCCAGGCCATGCGCAGGGAGTAAAAGACTTCAGACACGTTAATTGCGTCCCTTGAAGCAAGCATTAACCAACCGCTATGCAGATAATTGTATTTGTGAGCCTCATATGCTGTTACTTTCAGGTATATTATGAATGGTGAGTAGATGCATACTATTTCAAGTCTCGTCTGAGGCTAAAGGTAAATGAACGTTGATTTTGTTATTTGTTTTTGTTCTTATTGAATTGTTACACGTGTTATAAATATTAGTGGTTAAGACATTTTGAAGCGGGTGAAACCGTAATGATATCACAACGCATGTCATTATCATGTAAATTTCTTGAAGTATAAACTAGGCTACCCTTAGTATACTAAGTATGTATCAACAGCCGTAAGAGCAAACACGATTATGTTTTTATTTAGTTTTGTTTTGCTTGAGGCTGTCTAAGAAAGAATTTCATAGGCATTTTCTTCAAAAGAATGTTAATGTATTCTGACAAATAACACTTTGATCTACTACTAATACAACACTAAACCTTCATTCATATATATATATATATATATATATATATATATATATATATATATATATATATATATATATATATATATATATATATATATATATATATATATATGCCTGTTCAGGAATCACCTATCTGAAGAGAGAACAATTGACTTTTAGTCTGCAAGGACGAAACATAGTACACAAACCGCACGCTCGTAGGTTTCTCTAATTAATAGTTGAAAATTCAGCGTAACTTGTGCTTTACTTAAAATAATTTTGATTTGTGGTACTGTTACAATTGTTGTACGGACATTTTCATTCTTTATTATGACAGAAAGAATATTGCCAAACTAATATTGTGTAAGTGCGTTGGTCATTTTATGCGGCTTTGTAATATATAGGGTATTAAAATTTAAATTCAGAAGGTAAAGGTCAAAGCTTGATTTCTTGGAATATAATGTCAGACAGTTCTTCATCTTTTTTGTTTTGGAAAACCTTAACACAAACATTTAGGAATGTTGGACTGTATTTATGGAGAAACATGTATGCCCTCATTACAGTAGTGAGAAATCATTTTTCTGATGTGTGGGTAGATTTTGACATGCTTGCCTTCATTCCAGTCATAAAAAGACATTCTATTGATGTGTAGGTAGAATTGTTTGAACATACGGTTCCTTTGCTGTAGTTAAAGAAATGTACTCTCGGGAAGTAAACAAGGAAGGGTAAATATTAGTTGTAACGGCAAACTCTGGGAACGATCCTGGAACCGCAACATTATGAAAGGGTCAACAATTGATTTTTATACCTGGAACGTAAACTATTGGTAGTCAGCTGATATCTCTATCTGACAGGCGTTATTTTATATATCACCATGCCTTAATATTATTTGTGGATTCTCTCTGAATCCTTTGCAAACTGTGGAGCAAACTGTAGGCAAAATGTAGGCACTTTCAAAGCCATTACTGCAATACAAGGTCTATAGCAAATAAGGGAAACTATTAATTTATTCCACTATGAGATAGGAACATTAATGTTGGATTCTGAAAATGACAAAAGTGGTCAGGATTTAAAATTAATAACATTAAGGTTATCAACTGTGACATATAGAATCTACGTTGGGGTTTGGACCGAGACAGGGAAATCCCAGTCAAGGGGTTACATTATATGTCTCCCCACGAGGTTTGTCCGAGTGGGGAGATATATAATGTAACCCCGCGACTGGGATTCCCTTGTTTCGGTCCAAATTCCAATGTAGATACTTTTTCTCACCCAATATTATCATTTAAAGTAAGACAGAACTCCTCACTTGTGCAATATAGTTCACGAGCAAATGTTTCCATGCGGTGCATTAATACAAATATGTTAATGAGGGCTGTGACGTGACGCGTCATCCGAAGTACACAGCTGTTATGCGTGAGCAAAGAAAAATAACAACATAAAACTTAGCATAGTAATGAGGTATTATCACGTTTAATATATGGATGTTATATGAAATTAACAATAAATGATGAATATTTGTTTATAAGAAACTGTTTCATTTTCATCAGTTCCAATTTTGAAAAGTTTTATTGTAGATAATGAAACGATACTGGGTACTCAGATCTACTGTAGTTATACTTAGTACAAGTTGTAACGAAGAGTAACATGTTGCATTTGATCATTCATGGGTAATTAGATATCTGTGTCACTATCGTAGATAACTCTCCTTTTCTTTGGAGGAGGTGAAACTGTTTGTAACATACTTGTGTTGTCCTTAATATTGATTATAAAATTACCCCCGTGTTTAAAAGACCCTCCAAATACGGACCCTAGCGGATAACCATGTGCTAAACTGTCAAGTTCATGGATTCTGTGAAAATTTATTTTTCTGTCTTGGAAATATGGCAAGTGCTACAGTGAAATTTGCTTATGGATTAATGTGTTGATGGATAAATGATTTCTTCTGGCTGGTAAGTGCATTATTCGTCATTAAATAGTGTAGGTATATTTTTGATCCAACTGGGGCACAATGGAGATGCTTAACAAAATTAGAATAAAGCGTGTTTGACATAACACATTTATGGCTGTTACTAAGTTTTCTGTAGTTGTTAAGAGAGTTGGGAGGCTATGAAGTGTATAGGTCTACAGACTATGTGTATAGATCAGTGTTTTCTGTCATAGTTCATTTCACGCAGCATTGAGAATTTTATCCTATCTGTAGCACAGTCAATTTTCAGGTCAGCGTCATTAAATGTAGCTAACAGTATATAATTTGTTTCACACGAAGTATTTAAAACTAGTTAGGTAGCTTTCGCTACTTTTAATAACACTGACCTGAAAATGTACTGAGCTAGGCCAACATATAGGATAAACTTGACCATGCTGTGTGGAACGAACTATCATAATAACAAAAAGCTCGACATCGTGTGCGTGTGCGTCTTTGTCTCTCTCGAAAAGTTTTTGTATGGCGTGTTCTCAAAGATGGATTGAACTTAAGTTACTATGTTTTTGTTATATATTTGTTGTTGTTGTTGTTTGATATTAGAACAACTACGTTAGGCACAGCAGAAGACAACAAGGTTTTCTTTTTTAAAAGTAGTTCTGAGCGCGTGGACACCTTGACTGAGACGACTGGTCTGAGATGACTAGACTGAGATAAGAAAAGTAAGGTTAGCAAAACAGCTAAATTTCTCTGTCGCATGGGTGAAAAAATTTTTATGATGTTCAAGATGGAAGCGGAAATTTTTCTTTGTAATTAATACCGTTTTATGTATATCTGCTTGTAGGTGTAAAGCCTGCATACAGCTTCAGAGTTCAAGTGAAAGTCTACGCTTTTAACATTTTGCCACAATTAATTTTGGTGCAGTTAATCAGATGTGAACATTCTAACATTGATAACAGTAAAGAAAAAATCATCGTGTGTGTGGTAACATCCTGTTTGACGTATGTTCTTAAACCTTTCAAAATTCATTATTTATTTATTTATTTATTTATTAATTTATTATTATTATTATTATTATTATTATTATTATTATTATTATTATTATTATTATCATCATTTTTATTATTTAATTGCTGTTATGAGTATCTTCATTATTCTGTCAAATCTCGATATCAGGAAGAACATGTTGACATGTCGACGTTATAAGGTAATGCCTTTTCTACACAGATGTTACCCTTGTTTCTCTCATCGTTGTCAAAACATCAAATTTGTGTCTTGCATAGTTATGCATCGTGTATAGTCAGCTTATCGCGTATTTTAACCGTCGCTATCTTATATATAAACACTATTTGTCTGTGTGTCCCGGCTGACAAACAAGAGGTCGCGAGTTCGAAACTCAGAGTTTCAATTTTTTAAATTACTTTTTTGTATTCTTATGTTTAAACTTTCTTTTAAACTCTTTCATCCGAATTTGCTATGATTATTTTTTTTATTTCTTTTCCAGTTACAAAATGGTCAATTAACCTAGTTGCATTATATTTAATTTGCACATCTTATCATAAGTTGGAATCATTTACAACGTTTACCACTACTAAGAAGAGTGTCGACCCTCTATTGCCGTCTCATAATGCGTCGGTAGATCCGGGTCTGTGCTATTTCCTTGATATTATAAATAGAATGATTCTGATATGACGACTCACTGATGCGACAGCAGATGTGGGTCTACGCTGTCTGAAGTTAGCATTGTTCAATGTATGTGCAGATCTATTGCCTCTTTAATATGGCCATACTTATTGCAAAAAATAGCATGCGTATTTTCATGCATTAGTAAAGAAGGATTTTGAATAATAGATATACATGTTTGTCAGCAGGAAATATATGTTTGTTACCAGGAAATTAATGTTAACTCGAGGGTCAATATTCAGTTCTAAAAATCGCAGTTACTATTGAACAGGTTTATATTTTCCACATTTCCTCTGCTAAACCCGATGTTATACCATGTCAGCGATTGAATCTGAGCTAACTTTACTTCTCAGTTAGTAATCCTTTTCTGTTAAGCGTACCGTTCATGCAACTTATTATCAACATGTTTAGTTTCATATCAATTGCATCTTATACTTCAAAGTCCATGATATTTGCATATATTATCCACATGGAACCAGTCTTAATTATTTAGTAATGGTGCATATAGAAATACATCACGGAAGCATTTGCTCACATACACGTTCTTCGACATAATGGTGTCTCGCTAAGTGTCTTCCATGACTCAATGGCAAGAAATGCTAACACAAGTCAGTATAGTCGTATTTCTAAAAAGTGCATCAAAGGGATGCTCAGGACAACAACAGCACACTAACTCGGGAAATCAAAGCACGTTCCACTCATTTACAACGTATGCATCAAAGATGATATGATGGGGAATATTTCTTCCGTTAATAAAATACAAAAATTATGTTAGTTCGAATATAATTGAATAAAATAATATATGACAGTCTTCTCTGTGGAAGCTAAGTAGCAGAAATAGAAGTAGTAGTAGTAGTAGTTCAGAGAGTAGTGGTAACGGCAGCAGTGGTATTAATAGCAGGAGCAAAATGAATAATATTAGTAGTAATAATAGTAGTAGTGGTAGTAAAAGCATTAGTGTTAACAGCAATAGTAGCAACAGTACCAGTTGTACAAACGATAAAGTATAATAAACAACATCCTAAAAACTAACATTAGATGTGTTCATGGGTAAACTATAACTGCAAGTATAAGGAATGGAGCACTAGATCAGTAACTGTATCAGCAGCAGTAGTAGTAGAAGAAGTAATTACATTATTAGAAGTAGTATGAATACTAACTGCAATTATTGCAGTAGTCGAAATTGTTGCTGTTGATGCTGTTGTCGTAGCGATAGCAGGAGCTTATATACAATTTATGCTGGTTGTAATAGAGATAACGTCAGCGAATAACAAATACACTTGCCTATGCTTCTATCAAAGAAATGTTAATAGAGACGTATTTCTAACTAGATGCAATATAAAACTTTTGTGAGCACAATTAATAACATTAACTCTTTGATTTCTTTTCTTTGCCGGTGATAAATTCGAAGTAAAACAAAACGTATTAAAGAATAACCATCCATCCCTCAGTGACAAGAAAGTAAACTCAAAATTAAAATTGCATCATTTATCTCGGAAAACTTCATAAAGTGTGAGTCCCACTTAAAATAATGACGGGCAAAATTCATATATGTACGTGTCTTAACGAGAAAAATATATTGTCATCCTGTAAATGATCCAAAACGATTAGACGTTAAGTGTTTTGTTCAGGATTTATAAAAAAAAAAGATGCTGGCATTTAGTCTGTCTATTACATATATCTTTTTGGAATAATGTACTGGTGTTTTTTTTTAAGAGCAAAACAGTGAAAAGGAATATGGGTTGAGAACGCAGCTGACCTACATGGTGTGACGTCATGTGCACATTTGCTGACACCTTTCACATTTCTATGAGAATAAATGACTAATGTTACACGGAATAGGGACCTAAAACGGGTTCGAGGATAAACAATTAATAAGAATTGTGCACAGAAATTACTTTCTCCATATTTGCAAAATGTTACATTAATTGAGCACAGACCGTATAACTATATATATATATATATATATATATATAGAGAGAGAGAGAGAGAGAGAGAGACAGAGACAGAGACAGAGAGACAGAGAGACAGACAGACAGTATGTTTTTTTTATATATAAATACACATCAGCAGATGTAATGTTATATCGTACCGAGGCTATTGAAAAGTGCCTTTACCCATAGACGAACCAAGTTGGCCAAACAGGACAAATACTGAGGAGAATTCGCACCCGCATCGCTTTTGTTTCAAGTCCGACGTGCTATCCATTTAGCCACCCCCGTAGTTTTAAATATACTGGACATCATTTTCCTTCTTCTGGAAGGTTACGTATAGCTGTGGTTTTCTGACAACACAAGTACTTGAACTCGCCGAGAGATGACAACAGGAAACTTCTCAAGACATGAACGACTGTAGGTCTTCTCATTTTCTGATTGCTTCAGAGACTAGTAGCTAACTAACTCAATTGATGTGTAATGCAATAAATGAAAATAGCTTCAGATTTTACACTTTTGGGTGATTGTCGATCACACCAGCACCTGCGCCAATAATCAGCAAAGGATGGGAAAAAGCAACCGCAAGTACAGACCAACAGTTTTATAATTGGTTAATCGGCCATGGAGTTAACATTGAATGTAACACTCCCTCTTTATCAGACGTTTTGATTTTGACAGTTCAAAGCTGTAGTTAAATGTATGAAATAAATTAAAGAAAGAAGAAAATCAATCCTACTACATTTTTCTCTTTTGTCAAAATCACCAGCAGCAAGTCTGTCCTCTGTGTTACAGAAAGCTTGCACGTGTTATTCTAATGACATCCAAAGACCGTTGTCCGTGAGGAACTTTAGTGAAATAAATGCATTTTCTAATTAACTAAAATGTATCGTCTCATATACTATCGCAAATAAGCTATTCCAATTTACTGGTGTCTTTGACATTAAAGCTTATTATAAACATTTCCCTTTGTTAATCTTTATAGAAAACCGAATTAATTTTCAGTTTACAACGGCATGCTATTATATATATATATATATATATATATATATATATATATATATATATATATATATATATATATATATCCGACTGGCACTGAAGTAATATGTTTCCTTTTGGTAACGAAATGCAACTTTGAAAAAAATATTTAAGAGTTGTGAAAGTCAATATCACGCATTATGATATTATGCACGTTAACACTGATTTATGGACGAAAACTGTTTATGTTAATATAGCTGAAAAGCATTTATTGCTATGTCATGCTGGACATATTCCCTTGCGTCTCCATAAGGTAAAAAGTTTCATTTTATGATTTAAAGAAATGACAATATCACATTTAATCTTCCTTTAATGGCATTTTGTGTCATAGATTTAACACAAAATTTTGCATTTTTATTGAAAGCTCTATGATTGTCATTTGTCTTGCCATGAGCAATAGCTGTCACTTGTCTTGCCATGAGCAGAAGCTGTAATTTTGTCTTGCCATGAGTAGTAATGTAATTTATCTTGCCATGAGTAGAAGTTGTCATTGGTCTTCCCATGAGTAGATGCGATTTGTCTTCCCATGAGTAGCAGATCTACGACTCCTTGTCATATAATGACTTAACAAAAGACTTCATAACAGATTAGAATATGGCAGTTTTCACTTTTCAAGCGGAACGTTTTGTTATGTCTAGGATAAGCTCCGTCGTCTTTGAAGTTCCCAGTATGTTATCTTCATCGTCCACTTTAGTTTCTAAAGCATATCAAATTTTATTGGTTTTCATAAATTCCAACTTGAGTGTTCTGTAAATCGTCTTTTGAGAACACCCGCACTTAACAAATGAGCCTTTTCCACTCTCATTATAAAGCATATGTTGCCCTATGTTGCCCTTGCTTATTATATTCGAGTCGAGGAAGTAAGACTTTGTTGGTGTATCTTTGGCACTATTCTAATTCGAATGCAGAACATGTTTGAATGCATCAATAACAATAATGGATTTCAGATCAGCAAAACAGCTGAAAATATTTTTTAGACTTCATTAAATGCTATCCAAATATATATAAAGAATTTATAAATGATATTATCAAAGAGTGTCTTACCTGTGGAATGCTAGCAACGGCGCTAAAAATCCAAGCAAAGGCCAGCATTATCTTGCCTCTCCTGTCGGCATCGTTCAAACTTAGAGGGTGCAAAATTGCAAAGTAACGGTCTAGAGAGATTGTAACCAAAACAAATGAGGACAAGTATAATCCAAAGGTCCTGAAAAACATGAGTACACGGCACCCGAGGTCACCGGCTCTCCATGAAACCGTGGTGTGCCATCCGATTTCTAGCGGCATCATAATGAATGTTACGATTAAATCTGCCACAGAAAGATGCAGTATAAATAAGTTTACTCTAGACTTTATTTTTCTGTTTCGGAAGAGCGTAATAAAGACTGTCAAGTTTCCACAGGCTGCTATCACAAAGAAGCAAGAATAGGCAGCAACTGAGATGACATTTTGACTTCCGAATTGCATTTCGGGTGGAAGATCAGGGGTTGAGACGTTGGTGGGGCTACATATTGGATCGTATGACATGGTCGCTGCGGAGTGGTTGCAGAATGAGTACGTCCGGCTTTAGGTGTAAGTTCCTTGAACTGGGTTTTCAGTGTTTGTCGTCTTGTTCATCAGAAAAGTCATGAAAAAAACCATACTGCTGAAGTCCCAGACACCTATGCGAGGTATAGAAATATAGTCAGATTGTTTTATAGATTAAATTATATTGATTTTCCCACAAATATCACGTTCTGTCATGTAAAATATCCGTTTTTCTAACCTTTTGTTTGACGTACGAATTTACCCAGTTGTAAATATATAAAGTTTTACGAAACACATCATATTGAATCCTTTTTATGTATATAAATCATGCACATTGTATATGTAGCTCTTTCTATATGATTAAAAATGCTTCTTCAGTACAGCCAAGTAGGTATCAGACACACGAAAGCCTTTTATAGGTGCATCAGAAGTTTATCATCACTGCAATTGGACATACCTTGATTATAGATTACATACCCAATCTGCTGCTCTAACTCTCTCAGTCGAACGATTGATTCGGCGATATGGCTCCACTCGACTCTCATTCCAGAGAAAAGTTTTCTGGATCATTCAACGGAGAGAATATTAAACGAATATATGGTGGCTAACCTGAGCAGATTACTGCTATCATAGTGCTGCGAATGAATCGATTGGCTGGCAGGCACGTATCGCAGAGTTACAAGCGAATCAGCATTGCTGAGTCTAATAACAGGCGAAAAGTATATATATATATATATATATATATATATATATATATATATATATATATATATATATATATATATACTGTTGCGAGTCAAATTCATACACCCACCATTTGTAATTGCATAAAGAAGATCAGTCAGCATTTGGTTTCTACTCAGTTTCCTAAATTATAGAATTATTATCTGCTTCTACACAATTTCCAAACTTACAGAAATGAACAGAGCTTCATTTTTTTCTTTCTAAAAGTATTTCGTCCATTGTCATATATTGTTACTTTTTCTTACAATGATTTTACGTCCGTCTACGTTGGTTAGGAGAAAATACATTTAATAAAAATGTTCAGAATTGCGTTCCACGCACCGTGTCGTCCATCATTTTCTCTGAAGATGGAGTAAAGATATAGTGTCTATACATTATTGCATTATCTAAACCTTATTCATTTTTCTTTACAAAACGCGGTGCATGTCGAAGTGTTAAAGTTCCATAGATTTTGTTTAAATATTTACCTCTTATTAAGTAAAATAAATAAAGTTCCTGCTGATGTTGAAGACGCCCCTTCGAAAGCTATAGCATACCCTCATTATATTAATTTTAAGCTTAAATGTTGAGCATGTACAAAATGGTGGATTATGTATCAGAAATATATTAATTTGTTTTGGATATGGTTCACTCTGTTTTTCTGGGAACAATGTTTTGTTCAGACATTTGCTTGAATCAATATATTTTGAATTGTATCTACTCCATTCTTATTAAACATATTATGTCGTTTTCGCGCTTTTTTAGCCATTATTAATTACACTGTCAAATCTGGATACAACTGGTGCTGTATTACATTTAGCCTTAAATAAGCACACTATCAAATCTGCATAAAGCTGGTACTGTATTACATTTAGCCATATATAATTACACTGTCAAATCTGGATACAGTTTGTGCTGTATTACATTTAGCCATACCAAAAATAATTACACTGTCAAATCTGGATACAGTTTGTGCTGTATTACATTTAGCCATACCAAAAAAAAAAGATTACATAGTCAAATCTGGATACAGTTGGTGTTGTATTACATTTAGCCATATATAACTACACTATCAAATCTGGATACAGCTTGTGCTGCATTCCATTTAGTCATACCATAAATAATTACATTATCCAATCTAGATGCAGATCACGCTTTATTACTTCTATAGCTGGTGCTATTTTATATTTAGCAATAAATAATCACACTGTCAAATCTCGATAAAACTAGTGTTTTATTACATTTATCCATAAATGATTACACTGTCAAATCTGGATACAGCTCGTGCTGTATTACATTTAGCCATAAAACATCACACTGTCAAATATGGATGCAGCTGGTGCTGTATTACATTTAGCCATAAATAAACACACTGTCAGATCTGGATGCATCTCACGCCTTATTACTTTTAGCTATAAATAATCACACTGTCAAATCTGGATACCGCTGGTGCTGTATTACATTTAGCCATAAATAAACACACTGTCAAATCTGGATAAAGCTGGTGCTGTTATTCATTTAGCTATAAATAATCACACCGTCAAATCTGGATACAGCTGGTCCTGTATTACATTTAACCATAAATAATCACAATCAGATCTGGAGACAGCTGATACTATTTAACATTATATATATTCAATAGCATTGATTTAAGAGTTGTCACTATATTCTATGTTTCATATCAATAATTAAGAGTTGTGACTATATTCCATGTTTCATATCAGTATTTAAGAGTTGTCTCTATATTGCATGTTTCATATCATTAATTAAGAGTTGTCACTATATTCCATGTTTCATATCAATAATTAAGAGTTGTCACTATATTCCATGTTTCATATCAATAATTAAGAGTTGTCACTATATTCCATGTTTCATATCAATAATTAAGAGTTTTTAGAACATTCTCTGTTGCAAATCAATAGCCCAATTAAAAATTTTCAGCATATTCTCTGTTTCATATCAATTGTCGATAAAGGAGTTTGGACGCTGAAATCAAGTAATTATAGTGACTATATAGTTATCAATACTATTCACGTTAAGTAATATTAATAATATATACCATATACCCATGCACAGTACCCTTGTATAAAGTGATATTACTTATAACATTGAAACACCTGTATGGGTCCATGAACAATACTATAATGAGAAACTATTGTTTCAGATTGATGCATTACAATTATGTCGTCTTCGTCCTCACAAATAGCCAGTCACACGATTGTTTCTTTTCATCGTATTCAAAAGAATCGATGTGATAAGTTGAATCCCTTTCCATTTTAACTGAGCATAAATCAAATTGGTCGACAAATGCTAATATATGAAATATTGGTTGAATTGTTTTAACTCATATTATTTTGTTTACCATGCCTTTGTAACAATCATTAAGACTCGATAAAAATCGTATCATGTAGTGCAGAAAGCAAAGTTGTTAGTTCATTACACCAAAGGTGACTACGTATTTATTCATGCTCCCTTCTTGTATGCTTTACTATTAATTGCGAACTGTGGGCAAACGTCAGTTCTGTTATTTATGTCACGAGATTCGTTATAATTTCCATAAATATTTCCACTATAAGAACTAACTTCATGAAACAATGAAACTTCAAAATGGATTACGGTTATTGAAATGAATACTGCAGAATGTTAGGTGTAGATCTTCAATAAACATGTATGTATGTAGTAGGACAACTGCTGAGGAAGTCGAGCAATAGACTGGCTATTCAACACGTTATCAATTTTCGAGGAATTTTCATATTATGAAATACATTTGTATTCAAATTGCAACTACTAACGATAGGCATGGCTTAGTTTACATCCATATAAATATAATGCATTTAATCCTGAAAAATAATTCAGCTATTATAAACCATGTCGTTTAAAAATATAGAAAACGTGACAAAGAGAACAGAAAAGGCCCATTTCATTAATATTATCCTCGTTGTGATAGTGAATAAATATAAATTACCCCAGCCTAAGAATCAACATGAAGTTGATTGTTTGTTGTTTGTTTTGCATTTGCTTCTGTTAAGACTTTTTGTTTGTTTTGCCGAGTTTTCTATAAAGATTCATTATATCATGATAACTTTGAAATTGTGTTGACGACCAAAATAACTTTTTTTTACATCGCAATGTGTCTTATTTTTCATTCTAAATAAACCAAAATTAGAAAGTAAGCAGATCTCGAAAGAACTCCTACCTTATCCTCACATTAACCTCCAGTTCCTGCGAACTATGCCCTCGATTGTAAATCATTCGCTGCATATATTTTATGTTAATCTTGTAAACAAGTCAATAACGTGGAAAGAAAATAGAATGTATCTCTTCTTTGAAGATACATCAAAATCACACACACGCTCACACAGACACACACACTCAAACACACACACACACACACACACACACACACACACACACACACATATATATATATATATATATATATATATATATATATATATATATAGCATATATATATATATATATATAAGGTTGTTGGTTATATATATATATATGTTGTTACGTGTAGGCTCGTACAAATGTAACAAGAAAAGAGTGAAGTCAACAAGTTTTGTATAAGTTAACAAAATAATTTATTTCCCTAGAAAACAATGTAAAAATTGGTAAATAGGACTTACGGTTTGTAAATATAATCCAAAATTAGAATCCAAGTTCGAATCTCGACGACATACAAATATGGAAGGCGATGACGTCAGATGTGGTCCAATGTACGAATATCAACAATTCCTCAATTGAATCACAGTTTTTGTTTCCGAATAATTCCAGAATAAATTTCCATGAATATCTTTCAGAATTTTTTATAAAAAAGTCAACTTGTTGAGTTTCCAGGAGAATAAATTATTAAATCCAAAATTCAGATGAAAAACAAACAATCTGGCAACAAATAAAAATAACACCTTGTTCCTTCAAGATGTTAAAACAACTCTGCCAGAAGAATATTAAGAATGCGTATTTAAACCCCAAAAACATCATTTCAAGTCTCGTGAGATGGGTCATGTGGTCTCTTACTACAAGAAATCCATCACGTACGCCAGTGTAGCCCCACTTAAAAACCAATAATTAAATAGCGTTGTTTACACATAGTGATCACGCAATCAAAGTATGGCCCTGATACTGACCAATCATTTTAACTGCCTGTTTACGAAGTTCCCAACCTAAGACGAATTAGGTTAACTAAAAATAATTCTCATGTAACACTTTTACGTCTTAAATAAACAACATTTGCTAAAAGAAAATATCGAATTACTGAAAAGAATTTTGAATCCTTTCAATAATCATTACAATAAAATGTAATGAAACAAAAATAAAATAAAATTTTTTTTTAAAACTAACACACAAGCAATTTAATTACATATATATTGTAATAATATATATATATATATATATATATATATATATATATATATATATATATATATATATATATATATATATATATATATATATATATATATATATATATACGCACACGGTTTCCTTATCATCTGCCTGATAATGTTTTGTCTTTTTCTAGATAATAGGCTCACCTTAAAAAGCAAGCCGTCTTCGAAAATGAGCACAAGAAAAGCCCAGTACAATTTCTTTCATATTACAATTTATTAACATCAGTCTCTGCCTATGTTCCAAGAGTTTGGATATTCTTTTTTAAATAGCTAATAAAAATTACCTGTACGTGCCGTTTGGGTTGTAATATATGTCTCGTGCCGGCAGAAGTCGTACATCCTGAAACATTCAAGGTGTCGGCGCATTCATGAATTTTTGTTTCACATCCGTTACGGCTGCAAGAACAATATGAGTAAGACAGTTTATCGTGAGCAAGGAGGATTTTACATGTTTTACGTGGGAAAGTATATTAAATTTGGTTTCTGCTAAATTTACGGTACAAGTTGAAGACCTAGCAAATTTCTAGAGAACTCAATTCCATTTAAGACAGAACATGGCGATTCAGTATATAGAGCCTCGCAGACTCTACAACGTCAACGACACGAAGACACAATCTGACATCCATCTGAAACCAGTCATTTGTTCACAAGGAATAAAGAAAAATACCTATTGCTGGAAATGAAACTATCTATTTCAGATGATCGTCGTGTTGATGACATCTAAGATAATTCATCAAGGATAAACTATTCTCTTTATATTTATAATTTGACGGACAAATAATAATATTGTGACATCTTTACCAAAATCTTGAAAGTTAAGTTGCTAACGGTAATCGTAAATGTTGGGAATTAACATTCAGACATTAAAATACGCAAAATGAAAGGATTGGTCACTTTAATAATATTCTTATACATAGCATAATCAAGCGAAACAAGGTTTCACTACAGAATGGTTTATGCTATACACGTGAGTGACCTTTTGAAGCACAAAATAGTAAACAAAGGTCTTTAGCTATAAAATAGAAACTGTTTAAAAGATGTGATCCAGCACAAAATATTTTGACATTACAATGAATGATATGTTATAGACGTAACGCTCCTCCGGAGATGATACTTCAACATTGTCTCTGGTGACGGAGGAAGTACAATAGATAAATATCAGTGTAAAAAGCACGACAACTTTGATTCTTCGAAACATTTTGATTTTCGAAGTTCAGCAGATGTCAATAATGAACCAGTGCAGTACAACATAAAAGGAATTCAAATACACCTGGCATATAAGAGGAGAAAAGAAATAACATCCAAAAACATTACAGGTACATAACATTGTGGTACATATAACAGACGTAAGAAAGGGCAAGGCATTACAGATACATAACATAATGGTACTTATTACATAGTCGGTACACTTTGCCTATTGTGTGTGCAGTGTAATATTTTTTGATATTATAACATATGAACATATCACTTTATTTGATTCTGATTAGTCCAAATAAGCCTATGAAATTATTGTGCATTATCCTCTTTACTGATTGGCTGCGATCGTGAGAAAACTGCTGGAATGTTATCTTTTCTATGAACATTTTGGCAGCCATTTTTCAAACAGAAGAATGTGGACATAAATCGGTCTCTCAACTGACAGAACTTTATCCAACCACATCATATTTACGCAGTAAATATTGAATAAATATGTGAAGCAAATCAAACTCAAAAAGAAATTTATTTACATCTTCTGTTCAGTCTATTGTTCCAAATCAAATACTGCAAATATCCGGTAACAAATACATTACAGTAAATATGTGAATTTCTGCATCCAGTAATCCTATTTCACATGAAAATCACAACAATGTTTAGTTTTGAAAGTGACATTTTAGGGTAAACATGTATTATAGGCCTACTGTGTACCGTTTCAACAATGGGACATCATATCACATTGATCATTGTGTTTTACAAAATGATTTTGTCGTTATAAAATGTTCTGTTTGTTCGGATGGACTCTTGTTCTTTGATTTATAGTTTGTAAAAAAAGTACAATCTACTTTTACTAGTTCAACTTTGTTTGGAACTATATTTTATGCACAACAAATGAAAGGTGCAGCGTCTATCAGAATGAATGAAATTATTCATTCTTCTTTCTCTCTAAATAATTTCCACTGAAATAAAAGCTACGTGATAAAAGAATCTCAAATGGGGAATGATTTAATATTCGATTTATGAAACTCGTTGAATAAATTCAATATTAAATCATTATCTATTTGAGATCCTCTATATATAATAGACGTAATAAAGGGCAAGGCATTACAGGTACATAACAATGATACACACGAAGGACGTAACAAAATGCAAGACGTAGACAAAGCCCTATTACATAATAAATGAAAAGGCATAGCATTTAAAACGTTAATCACATTCTAAGTATATGTAGAAATCTGAAAAACAGATACAATGTAAACGACTTCTGGTTAGTCTATGATATTTGGAAGAAAATACTAGTTAACAAAAACCATAACAACGTTTAACCAGTAATGGGAATAATGAATCTTATTTTAAAGTTTATAAAAGGAAGGTCTTTAAATTACACCATCTGACATGCATGTTATTTATAGAAAATGCTATTCATAATTTCCATAGTGAAGGTCCGAGAACGCTCTGTTGTGAATTGTTACCATTGCAATATAGAGGCAAACTGATGGAGGACGTAGGAATATGACATACAGAATACCAGAAATGTAAAGAGTTTGTAAAATCAATGGCAATAAAATGGTTGGACATAGGAGAAATTAAAAGATTAGATAAAGAAATACACAGACTAACAAAAGTTTTCCTTACTTTTAAAAAGTAATTAATACGCCTAACTATGGTTATTAATATACACAATTCTGCTCTCATGGATCCTAGGGAGACCGTGGCGACTTAGCTACAGGACACACATATAATATTAAATGATTCTATTCCTAAAGATATAGACAGTATGTCTAATTCAATTATACCTCAAACATGGGTTGTTTCTGACACAGTGGACTTCGGGTATATACAAAATGATAAAAACAACCAAACTAATACTAAAATTTACTCCAGTTCTGTGATTCAATTTAGCAAAATAAATTGGTCAGCTCACCAAAACCAACATAACATAGCAAACGCATTTAGCAAGATAAGAATGTACTTTATTACATTGTTTCAAAGAAAAGCCTTTTAAGTATTTTTGACCACTATACATAAATGCAACAACGATGAATCTGCGAAAAAATTGTTTGGAATTATACAGACAGAAATACACTAGAATTCGTACATTCAGTAAACAAATTTCATGTTTATTTCCAGATTTAGAACTGCCATTCGAATCTAAATTCCCATTATTGAATTATGGTGTATCATTGTTGTCGTTCTAGATTTAACATTTGTCAGCTAATAAAAGGCTGTACATGACAGCCAGTATATCTGGTACAGGAAGTATCGGGAAAGAACAACCGACCCTCGGGAAACTACTGTCGAGCTTTTTCACATGCCCAAGTTGGCATGATGTATTAAAATTAAATAACACTAACATCGTTTTAAATAATTTAATTTGCCCTGTATTTTTAAACTGTCACGATAAACAATACATTTTTAGCGATAATAGGCCAGACGAAAATGCAACTTTACATCAAGGTTCTCAGGAGGATACACCATCTGATCGATACACAGGTTTCAAACATGATTACAACTATGAAGTTGGTACTGTTGTCTACTAAAGGACGTTGTCAGCTGATTAAATTAATTATATGGTATATACAGATGAAGCCACTATCTGGAGTTACATAGGGGATCAAACATTATCAACGGATTTACAACTGATTTAAGAGCTAGACAGAATGAAGGCACGTGGTGTAATGCAATCTCCGTATTAACTGCGTAGAACAGAATACGTATCACACAGCCTGTGCCGACAGTATCAAGAGACACTAGAGACCATGGTCAACTCCTGACATTAATTATAAAGCAAATAAAGGTGAAGTTACGGTCTGGATTTTCTTCGTTGAGCAAAGTACAGCTGATGGAATTCTTAAACAAAATGTACAGACAGATGAAGTTACTGTATGGAATTACAGTATGGTGCAAAACTTTGCAACGGATTTACAACTAATTTAAGAGCCAGACATAATGAAATTAATATGGTCTTATGTAATCTGCGTATTTATTGCTCAGGAACAAAACAGAATATACATTACAGTCCCATTTGGACACTGTCAACACTACTGGATTGATTCCAGAGCTAACAACTTTAGAGACACAATTTTATAACTCAAGACAATAAAAATCCAGGATTACACTCCATAATGAGAATTGGCATTGCACTATGTTGTTGGTAGCGACCACGTATTTCACTATAAAACAAGAAACTCACTAATGTGTATGATTTGGTTTTTTAGCTCTTTACAAGTTTTTCAGTCGTATCTCTGCTGTGTGACAGTTTATATTTATGTAAAGCACTAGGGCATCATGCCGCAGACATGTACCTTGATGCCCCACCCAGTCATATTATCCTGATCTGACCAGGCCGACCAGTCCTAACACTAACCTCTTAATGCTGAGCGCCTAGAGAGGCAGCTGTTAGTATCATTTGTATAAGTCTTTTGTTATGACTCGGCCGGGGTGCCAACCCGCGACCTCCCGCATCCGAGGCGGACGCTTTAACCACTAGGCCACAGGAGCGGTCAAACACACTAGTGCTAAAATAATTAAAATAATGTTTTCAGATAGGACACAAGAAACCTTTCTAGACGTTTCAAAAGTCCATTTGCTAGAATGTCAATAATTCCAGTTTCAGCAGACTTTATATTATTCAAATAAATTATAAAATGACTGCAGATGAAGTTTTTGTTTGAGGAGCAATAGCTAACTGTCTAGCACTTACAGGTAGCAATAACTAAAGGTCTTGCATTTACATGAGGGAAAAGTAAACAGTCTATCATTTACAAGTAGCAATAGCTAACGTTCTATAACTTACAAGTAGCAAGAATCTGTTAAAATTATTTGCTCCCAATACAATTAAGGAAGCATAATTTGCTGTGTGACTGTCATTAAAGAATTACAGAGGAAAACTACAGAGATAAAATGAACAGACGGTACACTGTATTACCTGAATAAACTTTTGAGAGAACGAAATTTGGTGGCTCAGACATTACACAATCTGGATGGTGCTAGTGCTGTCCCTGTATCTACTACCAGTACTGAAAGCACTATCTCTGCGAACATAGAACATAAGGTTAAAGCTTCAAAGCCAAAGACATGGTCAAAGCTTGACAGACCAAGACACGGTCAAACAAAGATTGAAAGCTTTGTCTTTGTCTTTTAACACAAAGACACAGTCAAAGCTTGAAAGACAAAGATACGATCAATGAAAGGTTGAAAGACTAAAACACGGTCAATGCTTGAAAGACAAAGATACGGTCAAAACTTGAAAGACAAAGATACAGTCAAAGTTTGAAAGATAAAGATACGGTCAAAACTGGAAAGACAGAGACACGAACTTGAAAGACAAAGACACACTCAAAGCTTGACATTTAAAGACACTGTCAAAGCTACAAAGTCACGATGAAAGTTTGACAGGCAAAGACACGGACAAAGCTTGAAAGACAAAGACATGATTAAAGCTTGACAGTCAAAGACACGGTCAACGCTTGACAAATAAAGACACTTTTAAAGCTTGAAAGACAAAGAAATGGTCAAAAATTGAAAGACAAAGACAACCTAAATTTAAAGGTGTCTGCTAACCTTCAGATGATCAAGTACGATACAAGGTTCTTAATCCACCAACAAAATATTATATTGCATACGAGTATCTTAATCCAACATAAAAGTTGTCAGCATTGTGAACTTCTATATCTCATTTGGTACGAGTAATGTATATAACAACTGCCAATTTCAGTGAAGGTATAAAGCACTGTGTTTAAACTTTATAGTTCGTAGTCTTTGGCAAAATGTTCAGAACATCAGTGGACTGCTAGATACAAAGAGATAATTACGCATCATAACCTTGTGCTCTTTACTCTCTCAAGTACGACACAATTACTTACGAAATAATTACCTTTTCAGTTAAAGAAAAGTACATAAAAAATTGATCTCCGAGTATGACTTCATCACAAAAGAGTGAACATAACATATTAGTGAAAACAAGTGTAACAAGTTTCACACTTCATTTTCACAGAATGAGTTTCAAGGGCGATACTGTACAGAATTAGTGGCAAAATTAATTGTTTATCAATTTCGTTTTTCACTGGTTTAGTTGTAGCGGCGACAGCCTATCTACCAAAGGCACACATATGGTACACCCTGGCTCTGGCACGATCATACATATAAAATCACCCTAAATAAAATATGGAACTTTTAATTAGTCTTGAAAGTTGTTAGGTTATAAGTCTGAACTCTATTCAAGAGTTTAATCTATTGAGTTATCAATGCTGCAGCAGTCTTTCCTTCCCTGATATTTTTTCTGATATATTGAAACAATTCTACCGTTTTTACATATTTGTTTCTGTCAGTTATGTTTCGTTCTTTTATTGACAAGAATTTTTTAAAATAATTTTATTCCAACGTGATGCTTTTTATTGAAGTATGATAACCATGTCAATGTGTACTTATTTCTCTTTCATTTTCACATGGCCTTACAAACTTTGTATAACATTATTCAACTCTTTTATATACATTCACGGATGTATCAAATTTATTTTCCTATTTTCATGATGTGCTCTATTTTAACCCGACATCAAATGAACAATTCAATGCATCTAACTGGACTTTGACGACCAATCTACAAATTCACTTTGAATGTCTGAGATTTCAAACTTTAAAAGAAACACCTACCTTGTTTATTTTTCACATTAATGCAAACGATTTTGTTGTTAACCGACTCCGCAATTTTTTTTTTACGAGTTTCCACTTAGTGTTTGGTCCCGATCTATGTGTATCTCTTTCATTACGTTAAACATCCATGTTTTACTTCTGCTTATTTCCTATCCAAACTGGGTATACAAAATGTCAAATTAACGTTTAGGGGCATTATGGGTGGGTCGTTTAATAAGACTCATAGTTACAACCAGTTGCACTATAGCACGAACATGTTTGGCAAATCTTTTGAATAATCATAATCTTTATACGGGGCTAAATGACATGAAAAAAAATCAATATTTCCTTTTTCACCAAAGAACTCACATCTTGTTACCATCACCAAATTGACTCTTTCGCACATTTAGCCTTACTTCGAACATTAGATGGACGTTCAATACAGAATATTTCATCATCCTAATTTTCGTGCTATATTTCCTTTGAAAGCACACGTTTAAAAGATGTGACAGTGCAAAATACATTGCATTGAAACATGAGTGAGGTATAAATGCTGTGAGTATTGAGTATGCGTATTCAATAAGACCTCGATTTCGCCTATATCAGTATGGGAGATGATAGCAACAGCCTTACAATTAGGACAAATACATTATTTATTCATATCACATTGTGTACGATGATTCAAATAAATTCTGACAGTTCTTTTATTACTTAATGTCTTTCTGCTAACGATATTTATCACTGGAAGCTTCAAAGCCGTGTTAGATACGTTTATGGGTCAAATTTATTTGGATATGATTCTTGTTACTGCTCTTTGCACAAGCATTAATAGTATATTCGGCCAAATAAATTAACCAAAGTTTACAAACTCTCTCCCACTCACGTGTTGTAGATCAAGATGCTGATTAATTGTCAGATTTTGGAAAAATACAGAAAGCTTTTTCAAGTTGTGCATTACTACCTTACTTTTATCTGTCAATGGAAAAGAATAAATTCTCCCAAAAAATAAGTCGATATATTGATTTTAGATGCACATTAACACAATTTATGATTCTCTGCTACAACGAGGCCAATATCAGTTTAAAATGAAATTAACCTATTATATGTTTAAGCTGAGACTTAATCAGACATGTTCTTGATAATTAGCTACAGCGGGAGATACATAACCATTTCAGTGATTAATTATTATATCTGATATTATAACAATACTGAGTAGTTAGAATAATGACCTTTTTGCATATATAGCCTTGTTTCGTATATTAGATGGACGTTCAATATACAATATCTCATCATCCTAATTTTCGTGACATATTCCCTTTATAACCACATATTTAAAAGAGGTGACAATGCAAAACACATCCCATTAACACTTTAGTGATGGATGAATACTGTCAGTATTGAGTTTGCATGTTGAATACAACATCTTTTTCACCTGCTTCATTGTGGGAGACGATATCTATAGCTACAAAAATTAGGACAAGTACCTTATTTATTCATATCACATTGTGTAGGATGAATCAGATCGATTCTGACAATTCTTTTAAGGCATAATGTATTTCTCTAATGACAGTTACCTCTTAAATCTAAGTATGTAACTGTAATAACGAACTTACACTAAAACTAAAAGCATCCGATTTTGAATTTTAAACGTTCATTATACATAAGAAATCAATAGCATATGAAATGTATTATTTATTTTCAAGTATTTATCATAGACATTGGCGATTTTGAAATTTACAGTTCAGTGGATCTTGCCAACATAGAAAATTAGTTGAGTTGATAGAAAAAATGTATTTTTAAATATGTGTGTGTAGGTGTCAACATAGTTTCAACTGAAACCCCACAAATATATTCATCGTCTTTGTTTCTCATCCATTTTGTACAAGTCCTAGTATATAATTAAATTTTGTACTGCCTTTTATTGCACGTTTTTCCAAATATCTGTTTAAGTGGTGTAAACAAAGTGTCATTGTTCAATATTAACCTCTCTAGGGAAATGCCCATCCATAAGACTTTCATCCTTCAATCTCTTTCTTTCTTCTTGTACTAAAGTAGATAACAGCAATTATAGATGTAACGAGGTGGTTCTTAAAAGTGAAGAATATTGCAAATCGACACTTGTACTTTGAATAGAAACTCATACTTTAAATGTTACTGCAACCTGAAACATAAAAGTATTAAGGATACGATCGTTTGATTTAATAAGAAAGTTATCATAACGTTTACATTATGGTCATTAGAGAGTGGCTTTGTCTGTGGATAGGGCATCTGACAAAGTATAACTGTCTCATCAAGTTCCAGCGGCAACTAGGATAACCAATAATTTTCTTTCAAGCTAAAGACATATTGAACTGATACATAGAATTCATATATGATTTCTCTTATATGAATGTTTTCTTCCCAAATCGACTATTTGATAAAATATTTTTCCTTCTCTAGAATCCAAATTATTATGTTCGTCAGATATTCATATGCAATTTGCCCAACAATTTCATCAATGGTTACTATATACTTCCAAACATTCCAGATATAAAAGCGGATCTTACATAATTACAATGTTGAAGCTAGCACTTGGTTAAGCTGTGTTAGATTTTGTGTTTAGTCAATTGTGGATCTTACATAATTACAATGTTGAAGCTAGCACTTGGTTAAGCTGTGTTAGATTTTGTGTTTAGTTAATTGTGGATCTTACATAATTACAATGTTGGAGCTAGCACTTGGTTAAGCTGTGTTAGATTTTGTGTTTAGTTAATTGCATTCTTTGTCGATTAGATCTGATGATAAAAAGTTTGACCGGGCATAAATGACAATGCGAGCACGTGCTCTACACTTGAATTTGCTAACCCTCTAATTAATTATGAATGTGCTTTGTCCGGCTGCATGTACCACACTGACATTTACACAGATGTTTTTATTTTATTGCACCAGTTCGTGACAAATACCATACTGGAAATCAATCTAGCTGATTTACATATTATCTGCAACTTTCATTATACAATTTCAGTACATAAGAATCAAAATGATGCTATATATTTTCGCACTGGAAGTCATAATTATTTTGTATCAATCATTATGGACACAAAAATATGGGTTTCATCTCGTCAGAGTGTATGTAAGCTTTCCTCTAGACATTGTATATGTGAGCAATATGGGCTTCGTCTCGCCATAGTATATTTGGGAAATATGGGCTTCCTCTTGCCATTGTGTATTTGAAAAATATGGGCTTCCTCTCGACATTGTGTATATAAGCAGAATGGGCTTCGTCTCGCCATGGTGTATTTGAGAAATATGAGCTTCCTCTCGCCATTGTGTATTTGAGCAATACGTGTTTTCTCTTGCCATTGTGTATATTAATAGTATGGGTTTCCTCTCGACATTGTGTATTTATCCAGTATGGGCAGTGCCGGATTAAGGCCTTCCAGAGCCCTAAGCACACAAAATATTATGGTGCCCTCCCCCCCCCTTCCTACAACATGGGACACTCCAAAAAACCAATATTAAAAATATTAAAAACTATAAATGTGGGAAAATACCAGTGTTGCCATCATTCCAATTCAAAATACTCGTACATGCAGATCGAAATGGTCATATATAATTCATTCAATGTTTTCATCAGCCATCAATTTTAATTTTTCAGGTGCCCTAAGCACATGCTTAGAACTACCGCCCAGTTTCTAATCTGCCATTTATGTCAAAAATCTTAGAAAAAGTTGTTCTATCCCAACTTGTATCTCATCTGAATTCAAACAGTCTTTTTAGCAATGTACAGTCTGCATATCGCCCTTGCCACAGTACTGAAACTACTCTTCTGAAAGTAGTCAATGACCTTCTCTCTGCTTTGGATGGCGGAAAGATTACAGTCCTCACTCTCCTTGACTTGTCTGCAGCATTTGACACTATAGACCATGATATATTACTTCACCGTCTCCAGCATGTATTTGGCATTCATGATACGGCCTTACTATGGTTCAAGTCCTACTTGGTCAACAGGACACAAATTGTGTCCGCAAATGGAAAACACTCCAGCCCAGTTGATCTATGCTGTGGTGTTCCACAGGGGTCTGTTCTTGGACCTGTTCTCTTCATTCTATACACTCAGCCACTCTCAAGTGTCATAGATCATCATCCAGTGTCTCACCAATTGTATGCTGATGACACCCAAATATACAAATCTAGCCATCCAACTGAAGTTGAAGCTACCATCCAAGGCATAGAGAGGTGCATTTCCGATGTGAAATCATGGATGACATGTAACAAGCTGCAGATGAATGATGATAAAACTGAAGCCATCCTGATTACAACACGAAGACTTTCTCATTCACATCCTTTACCTCAGACAATAAATATCAGCAACACCAACATTAAATTCACACAGTCAGTACGAAACCTCGGTGTTACTCTCGACAGTACTCTCTCATTGCACCAACATGTCATGAACATATGCAAGGCTGCATATCTTGAGCTGAGACGCATCAGCTCCATTCGCAAGTATCTTTCAGTTGATGCCACTAAAACACTTGTGTGTTCCTTAGTACTTTCAAGACTGGACTATTGTAACTCAATTCTGTCTGGTTCGTCTCAATATCTACTTCAGAAACTTCAAAAAGTTCAAAATACAGCTGCTCGAATCATCCTTAGAGTACCACGATCAGAGCACGCCTCTCCCCTGCTCTGTACCCTACACTGGCTATCCATACGATCCAGAATTAAACACAAAATTTGTTCTCTGTGCTACGTTTCACTGACAGGCTCCAGTCCAACATACCTATCTGACCTCACCCATGTGTACACACCTGCAAGATGCTTACGCTCCTCTTCTGACACTCGTATTCTCATTATTCCACTATGAAGATGAAATCATATGGACAACACTCTTTTGCATACCAGGGCCCAGCAACGTGGAACGAATTGCCCACTGCACTTAGACACAATGACACAGTGATCTCATTCAAGAGCGCTCTTAAAACTCACCTATTTCAACTGCAAGGACAGACTTAAAGACCTAATAATGTATCCTTACCTTAAATATTTACAGCATATTTACAGCATGTTTTCTGTTTCTAATTTCGTGGTGTTTGTTTTTATTTTTGTAATCATATCATTATATATGTTTTTTAAGTGTTGTCAAATGTTGCAAAGCGCTTGGAGCTTCTAAAGATTAGGCGCTATACAAAGTCCTCATTATTATTATTATTATTATGTAGGACAGTGGTGATCTGATTTTAATCAGATTGCATCGTGTTATTGCTGGTATGTCAACATCTTGAAAATATATTTCATCAGCACAATTAAAGTTTGCAAGTTTGTTTTTTTTACAAGCCCAAGGGGTACCTCTCTAGAATACAGGACAGGCCAGGTCTGAAATTTGAGGGGCATTGGGCTATCAGATTTTTTAGCACTGATGCTGTTGTTCAGTTATTAAGTTTAAACAAAAGAATCTCTACTTTCCTTTTGTTCCATCTTTTAGGGTCAAAATTAGCCTCATTTATGCAGAATGTCCAAAAAGTGTAAATTAGTTAAATAATAGTTATTCTTTTCTGCCTATTTAAGGTTTTCTTCAATATATATATAAGGCTTGAAAATGTATAATACATGCAGCAAATTAAAGAACTCAGCAATTTACTGGATCAATAATCTGTTGGGCAAACCCATAAGGTCCAGATTTCGATCCTTTGAGATATTAATGTTTAAGTTATAAATCAACTTTAGCATATATTGTGTACAACATCTCATTTTGTGCCAGTATGCTGTACCTGCAGGTGATGAAAATATTTCCTACTAACAGAATACAAATGAACAAAAAAGAAAGAATATACAGGTATATGCACAAAACTGAAATATGTCAAACAGTAACTTCTAAATCACTATATCAATGTGTTTTATGTATTCTCTGCATAAAAATTTACATATTCTTGTTGACTACCATATTCACAAAAAGATTTTCTTTAATTAGCATGAAATTTTCTTCAGACAAAAGCTCTCTAAATTCAATAATTAGCAGTTAACAATCATATAATTTAAAACCAATTTGATTGCTACACACAACATAGTTAAACTCATTGGTGAAAAAATTTCATATATATATATATATATATATATATATATATATATATATATATATATATGTGTGTGTGTGTGTGTGTGTGTGTGTGTGTGTGTGTGTGTGTTTGTGTGTGTATATCTTTTCCTCATTTTAATTGAAATTTTAATGAAAATTAATTAGATCACACTTTAAAGAGTCCCCCAAAGAGACTGATCACTCTACTGGCCAAAAAGAGCTTCCAGGAATTGAAGATAAGACAATTTCTTCCTTGTAACTGCAGATTGCTGAAACCAGATCTTCTGAAACAATATTATCAAATTAGCTGCTGTGATGGGCATATTATTGGCAGTCAAATTGGCACCATTTTAATTTAGGACCAACAAGATATCAGAAAAAGTCTTCTAGTTGATAAAACTTTCCATTTCGCAGCAGTAACAATACAAATATTTTCAAGATGGTTGTCATAGTGGCCATATTGGACATCAGATTTGCACATTTCCATTTAAAACCTACAAGACATCACAAGTCTTTTGGTGAAATCATAACAGCAAAACAAGATTTTCAAGATGGCAGCCATACTGGAAGCCAGATCAAAACTATTTTAATTTACAACCAACATGACATCATAAGAAATAATGCAGTGAAAATCCCATGCTGTTCTGACCATTCATTAAGAAGAAGTAGTGATAACATTTACATGCTGGCCACTGTGGTCACCATACTGGATGTCTGAGCAGCACTATTTTCATTCAGGACCAACACATCATATGAAGTCTTTTAGTAAAAATCTCATTTTGATACCACCATCCAATCAGGAGTAACAGTATGCAGTTTGTTTGGTGTTTTTGCAAATGGTTGGTGGTGGTGGGGTAAACTATTTTTAATGATGTAGTACTATTGTGTAGCTTACCCTTTCCAGGATGGAAATTACCCTCATCCTTATGATGAGAATTCATCATCTCATAGGATGACTTCCAGAAGATTCTCAAAGTTGACTATGACCCAGCACATGTCCAGTAGTCCTTGTCCTTTTCCAAGGATACAGACCACTAGCTGGACATCAGTACAGGGTAGAAGGAAGGAATCTCACAATAGTAACAGGAAAGAATTACATTATTAAAATTAGTTTTACCTTCCTCATCCTGAAAAAAAATATATTTTAATATCAGTAATATGTTACTTGTTGCTTTTGCATACCTGAATTTGACAGTTTGGTGGGAGGCTGATGACACCAAACACTGGATAAGAAAAACAAGGAAATACTTACCCTTACAGTAGAAGTGTCCAATATTGTCCGCTTGGGCCACTTTCTGTGCCACGACAACGAGCCCTTGAGAAAAACACCTTTGCTCTGGTGTATGACAAGGAGAACCAAGGATGTAATGGATGTAGGAGGTCTGCTTTTCATCACATCCTCCAAAAATAAACAAGTTAGATAAGCCCATGAGATAGGAATGGCTCAAACCTCAAATCTCCATGATTGAAAGGTCCCTCTTGGAAAAGGAATGATAGACTCTCTTGATTGTTGTAACAATCCACTTTAAATAGTGGAAGTTGGAATATCAACCAAGCCATTTCAGGACATATGGTACTAAATGCAAGGAAAAATGGGAACCAGTCTGGATAAGGTGAACATAAATAGAGTATATATGGGTTTGGCAGGCCAGGATTGGTTAATAGTGCAACTTAACTGAAAATACAGATATATTCTTTTATTGATGAAATTTCAGTCCTTTAACAGTCTTGAGTTTGGAACACTCATTACTGAAATTAGCACCTGACTCTTTGGTGTGGAATTGAAAGCACATGTTTCAAACACATGTAGGTCCAGAAAATGTAATGGCTGATATCTTTTTCTCTACACAGAAGATGGCATCCAGGTTTCATCTATACTGATAAATATAGGATTGATCATGAGCACTCAGAAATTTAAAGTTACTGAATTTATAATATCATGGTGTTTGCATAGGTTTATTATGGGAACTGAATTAGTACTGTGAGTCCTTCAAAGGAAGGAAAAGATGCATCCTACCCATTCTTCTCCCTTTAGAGGCTGCCAAATGGAACATAACTGTCAATCTGGTGTACCAAGGATAACAGGTATCTCTTTTGGGACTGGAGTGGAGCTACTGATGAAAGTTCTGTGTGTGTGTGTGTGTGTGTGTGTATGTGTGTGTGTGTTTAACGTAGCTTTAACAATTTTTCTGTCATATCACTATGATGTCTGCAGTATGGCAGCTTAAAGCAATGTCTAGCACTGGAGCATCATGCAGCAAACATGCAGCATCATGTCCCACCCAGTCACATTATCCTGACACCAGGCTGACCAGTCCTAGTTGAGTGCCAAGCAAGGCAGCTGCTAGTACCAATTTTATAAGTCTTTGGTATGACTTGGCTGAGGTTCAAACCTGTGACCTCCCGCATCCGAGGAAGATGCTCTAACAACAAGGCCACTGGAGCGGTCTTATGGAAGCTGTTTATGGGCTAAAAAAATAAAGTTAGCAAAGATGACAAACTGAAATTCCTCAAAATGAAGTCAGTATTCTCCATCTGTGATTGAGAGGATCCATCCATTATGCTTCATCAAGCCCATGAAAAGAGGGATGGTCTGGCACATACAGGAATCAAAGGAAGAAGGACACACTACAGGAGAGGGAGCAAGTCCCTAGGGCTGCCTGACCCCTTCCTTGGCAAAGGGGGAAGGGCCTGCAAACATCTTCTTAACAAGACCATGAAAGTTTCTAAAAGTAACTTCCCTACTGAGGTGGAGAAACTCCACTGATAATGCCATGGACAAGGCATGTCATAATGTCTTGGCCACTGCCTCCAGTATGCACTTAAGTGTTCATAGTGACAGAGATATCCACAGTTGCTACCAAATAGGAATATTTCACAATTACATGCAAGAATTGACTCCCATACTGGAAGTACAGCAAGAATGAGGCTAAAGTTATATTGCTACTCTAATACAGATTGTTCTCAAATATTTGAAACCAATGAACTTTAAATGGTCATCCATTTAATGAGTACAATTTTTAATTCTTCCTTTTCTAATAAATAAATGTGTGCTATAAAATACCAAGCATCAGGGAGACAACAAGAACTTGAAAAAATCCACAAGATCCATTTCATCAAGCCCTAAATAATAGTACAAAGTGTATCAAGCCCTAAACAATAGTATAAAGTGTATCAAGCCCTAAACAATAGTATAAAGTGTATCAAGCCCTAAACAATAGTATAAAGTATCTCAAGCCCTAAACAATAGTATAAAGTATATCAAGCCCTAAACAATAGTATAAAGTGTATCAAGCCCTAAACAATAGTATAAAGTGTATCAAGCCCTAAACAATAGTATAAAGTATCTCAAGCCCTAAACAATAGTATAAAGTATATCAAGCCCTAAACAATAGTATAAAGTGTATCAAGCCCTAAACAATAGTATAAAGTGTATCAAGCCCTAAACAATAGTATAAAGTATCTCAAGCCCTAAACAATAGTATAAAGTATATCAAGCCCTAAACAATAGTATAAAGTGTATCAAGCCCTAAACAATAGTATAAAGTGTATCAAGCCCTAAACAATAGTATAAAGTATCTCAAGCCCTAAACAATAGTATAAAGTATATCAAGCCCTAAATACAAGTAAATAAATCTTTATAACAAAATTCTTGTCGACTTTTTACTGAAATGTAACACCACAGACCTTAGGAGGTAACATATACATATAAAAGCCTTTAAAAAATTTGGCAACTAGTGGGGACACCTCAAAGGTTACCAGTTAATATAGCTGGGAGAAAGCAAGTTGCCCACACAAAAAAATAAATACTAGTAAAAAAAATATATCAAATTTTAAATACTAGTATTAAAGTTATATCAAGCCCTAAATACTAGTATAAATTATTACAAGCCCTAAATACTAGCATAACATATATTATTATTACAAGCCCTAAATACTAGTATAAAATATATCAATCAAAAAGCTGGTGTCAGAAAGGATTGTTCTGAAAGCTACATATATCAAATTTTGTTCATTAGCTAAGATGTAACACTTGCTAAAAGTGTTACATCATTATTAAACAGGTTGGCATTATAAAAAAATCTTTTAGTGACAGACCCATGTTGATTAACTATCCATTCAGAAGGAGCATGCTGCTTGATTTACTGTTAAACATTAGAGAAGCCAGCAAGTACCATCCAATAAAATTTTGGACTTCTTCAGCAAATGTGGTTTACACAACAAGTTTTAATCATGTTTAATGACTTATGTCTAATGATTACCTATTATTTTACATACATTCTACAGAATTTTAACATCTTTTACATTTTATATTTTATTTTCTTGTACTGTATTGTTTGCATTTATTCGGAAAGGTCAATCTTCCTAAAACATTTCTTGTAATTCATTTTTACATTTTTTAATTTAACCTTCAGTTGTACATCCATACATCAGGAGGAGTAACAATATTCTCAGTATTTATAATGGCCACTGCTGTGGCCATATTGGATGTCTGAAGGGCCTAATTATTATTCAGGATCAACAAAACACTGGGATGACTGTGTGTCAAGTTTCATGGCAATATTTCCAACAATTTATTTGGAGTAGCTGTAAGAAATGGATAAATAACTGACAACAGGCCACCGAAGCTCTTATTTTGGCCAGTATTGCAAAAATGAACAGATAATAAAATTTAATACAAGGATTTATCACTGCTTCATACATTTAGTGCTACCTGGGTTTAAGTATTTATGACTGTTTCATACATTATATGCTACCAGAGTCAATCTGGAATATTTTATTCCTTAGTCATCAAAAAAAATTAATAAAAAAAATGAACCCACAGTAATTTTAAGTGTTCTATCAAAACATTAGAGAAGCCAGCAAGAACCAGTATACTGGGGGCCAGAAAAGTTCCATCAGTTCAATTACAGGAGTTATGATGTGTGGCATAGCACAAGCCTTAGAAATTCTATCACACAAGTAATAAAATGGCAGAATATCAGAAAAAATCCTATACATACATACATACATACATACATACATACATACATACATACATACATACATATTAAAGGCAAGGTGAGAGTATGACTATAAGGATGGTAGTTCCAAAGTAATCCAGAAAAAAAAAATTATGGTAAATCCTGCATAACAAAAATTAAGTGTGCCTCCATTCCAAACTCAAGGTCATGTTTCCAAGAGCAAGACCATATCATACTCACTGTAGTATGGTCTCACTGTATAGTTTCGTATTTTGACACCTCCGTAATTTTTAAGGTAGAAGACATGAACCTAATTATCATAAGCCTAGCATTTATAAATTCACACAGAAGCTAATTCTGTAATGTAGTTTAGATTTACTTTGAGTTAGGCTTGAAAATAGGTTGGTTTGTTCGGTGACTGCCTGTCACAGACTAGCACTGGAGATCAAATACGTAACTTGGGCTGCAAATGAACAGCCGACTTGGCTTACATATTTACGTATGTCTGCTACAGAGGTAATATCTAAAAATCAAGATGGTTGAGGGGTGATGAAAAATATATTCATGCATAAGGTACATACTGATTATTTCAGCTGCCTTGTCACAGGAAAATATTCAAAATAGCTCTTCACTGTCAAAAATGAATGAAAAAAGAGGGGTTGGTGGCAGTGTTGGTTCAGTATAAAAGCCACCAGTTGTATAAGGAATTAACCTGATTGCCACAGTTACAATCTCACATGCATGCTTTCTAAAAAAATCATTAGTTTGTTTTTATTTGTATCTTCAGCGTAAAATTATTCTCATTTTTCTGCAATAGGTCATTGTCGGATGAAAATTCACCAGATAAACTGTCCAGTGTGACTGAATCTGTGAAACAATAGTTCAATCTGAATTATCTCCCTTTGCTAATTATACATGACGGATTTTACAAAAATAAATCAAAGCAAATTAAAATAGTTCACATTTTATTTCCAGTAATAAATTTATAGATTAATAAATATACCAAGACTCAAAAGTACAATTTAAAATTTTTAAAAAACATTTAAAATTTCAATATTAAGGGACCATCCTGCAGCATAGGAAACATGACCTTAACCTTGGAAATGGAGTAATTTGCACCCCTACCCACATTGAGGCTATATATATATACATGCACAGGATTATTTTCCCATCTGGTATTCTACCATTTACTTACTAATGGGATTGAATTTCAAAGGCCTGTGGGCAAAGCGATAGGCATCTTCACTAGCCAAGGTTCTGATATGACAACCCTATCTACACCTTGGCATATCAAGCAGATATTTCTGTGTTTCGGGTCTGTGAATTTCATTGGATTAAGTGGCAAGCCACCACATCCAATCAAAATTAAATTGTTCAAATTTGAACACTGTTCCTACACGATCGATACAGAGCAATTTTCTACTGCTGGTCCATGTTTGTACAAATACATTTCACTCAAATACACCTGTACTGGCTTCCCTCTGGTACGTAGTCATACTTTTGATGTTTAACTTGCGAAGTATCCTTTTTAAGTTAATTGCCGAAATGTGTGCTTTCTCCCAATGCTAAGAAACCACTGGCTAAGAAACATTATAAGTTCAACAATGCCTGGATATCAGAGTTTAAACATGTCCAGGTGAGTAGCAAAGGTCGAGAGTCTGTACTGTGTGTTTCAAAGGTATCCATCTACTGTATTTCATGAACTATTTGAAGATTTCATGTACATAAATTAAGTTCAAACTCAAGACAATCTATATTGGATATATTGTTCAGAAAAGCATATATATGTCATGTATTTTTCCATCGTTTATTTCAAGTCTAAATCAGTGGAGAGCTATCAGCAACCTTACAAATCCAGCAACAGGAAAACTGAATTCAGAAATTTTCTGCATGCAGTGCATAGTTGTCCTGTCATTACAACATTCTAGCGCTGATAAAGAATGGACAT
>JAECUM010007779.1:0-88207 GCA_016617855.1 Megalonaias nervosa | reverse complement strand
ATTGATAAATTTATAATATTTGTTTGCAGCAAAATTTGGAGATGAAGCAATGCAATGTTCCCTATTTAGGTATTAATAGATTAATTATTATATGTCGATCTTTATCTCCAAAGGATTAGCAGCAGAGAGGGTGGACCCTCCAACTTTTTAGAGACCTTAGTTTTTGAAATTAAGGGTTCCTACGAAGGCTGAAAAAAAAGTTTTTGTCTTAATAATGAAAACTTCTCTAATTGACCAGATTTTTTCTGATTTTTTCACGTGCTGGTCACATACGTATGTCATTCACCCTCTCTGCTGCTATAAATTAAACAGCCATTATAGATATTATCAATAATGAGTATTGGAGAACCACACTCAGCTAAATTAGCTCGAGGGCGACTAGAGGCAATTAAAAAATATCTACCCGTTCATGATTCTGTTAAGCAACAACTACAATCGCGTCAGGAATCTCAAGTTGAATTTGAAGAGGATACAAAATAATTATTTAAACCTATCACTGAGACCACTAAAGGTATTCAACCTGTGTTAGAGAAAACCGCTGAAGCAACTGGAAAAATAGCAGAAAGAACTAAAAAAATAGCAAGAAGAACTAAGAAAACAAAAGAAATTTTACGTGAACTTCCAGCCGAAATAGCTGCTGCGATGCCAGTCCCGGAAAAACCTGAGGATGAAGATCAACTTGAAGGTGCTGAAGCACCAGCCACTGAACCAAAATCAGTAGTTCTAAGTACTGCTGATTTGATAAATAAATTTGATGAAAAAACTATTAAGGCAATTAATAAATTGAACCCAGATCAACTAGCTGAATTTGCTGTGGATAGTTTTAGTCAAAGAGGTAAATTAATGAAACCTGAACACGTAAAAGATATTAAAAACAATAAACAATGGCGAAAATATTTATATCGCATACGTATGGATGTTGAACAAGCTAGAGATGATGATCCATTATATAGTGATTATATTGGGAAAATTAATAATTTAATTCAATCAAGATTAATGAAGGAAGAACAAGAACGACAACAAAAGAAACAACAACGAGCACAACAAACACAACAACAACAACAACGAGAACAAGAACAACAACAACGAGAACAAGAACGACAACAACGAGAACAACAACGACAAGAAAAAATAAAACAACTACAACAACAAAAACAAGAACAAAAACGATTACAACCAGTCCAAACAACAAGTAAGGAAGAAGAAGAAGAATATTGGCCGTCAGACACTTCTCCTGTCGCAACTGGAAGTGGTTTAGGAAGTGGTCTTATTACTTGTCTCAATAACGTTCTCGCTGATGTCGATCGATTAGAAATCCTCATTGGAGGAAAACGAGCTGGTAATAATTCCCCAGAAATTATTAATGAAGCAGCTGATATTTGTAAACGATTATTTACAGGTGGTATCATGGATATTAATGTATATCGGTCCCTCATTAATGAAATCGCCGATGATTATTATAGTGACTAAGTATGTAATTAGTTATAAAGTCACTTAATAATAAAATGATCATACACAATACTCGTGGACCTACCATGGTCAGGGTAATAAACTCTCGATTACCGGTATACAAAACGACCTACGGAGATAGATTAGGTGATGTTGTTCAGGGTCTGTTTAGAAGAATAGCCCCAAAAGCAATACCGATTGCAAAGCAGCTAGGAATGAAAGCTATTGATGTTGTTCGTGAAAAAGGTATAGGCGCTGTTTGTAATATTGCTAGCAAAGCATTCTCAGCAATTAAAGATAGACTAGCACGATTAATACGCAGACCACAAGCGACCCGACCTCAACCTGTGAAATTGGCTAGCACTGAAGTGATGCCCGCAAATGTAAGTAAAATAATAAATCAAGCAGCTAATCAAAAACTAGCGGAGTTAGCTGATATCCCGATGTCGGAAAAGGAAAAAAATATAACCGCTAGTCTGATAGCAGGAAGTGGTCTTCGAGTTAGACGAAGACGATAATAATAAAGATATTTAAGCGCATATCTGACCCCGCGTTTGACATGGATGCACCAGTTCTCAAAGATGAGACTGTGCGCGATTATCAGTATTATTCTTATGACGCTCGAATTCCAGATCAGCGTGGACGAATCGAACTTCAAGTTCAAGATACAAGTAGATATTTCTTACCCGCTGAAGCATTTATTGAAGTCGAAGGTGAAATTATAAATAACGCTAATCCTGCAGCACCAGTAGCATACGCCGCTGATATTATGGTTGGTTTTGTTAATAATGGTATTATGGCGTTATTTGACAGCGCTACGTACATGATTGACGGAAAAAATATTGAATCAATTCAGAAAGACGTCGATGTTGCCACAACAATACTTGGTCTTGCGAGATACAGCGACGATTATTCAAGATCAGCTGGTCCATCAATGATGTTCTCAAAAGATACTTCTAACCACTCTGATAACAATCAATACAATATGAGACGACCAAGAAACTTCGCCAACAACCTTGACGCTAATGTATGGCCGGTGGTTCATGGTTCTAATCCAAATTTCAACTTAGGATTTGCAGCACGTAGAGCAATGTTGAGTGGTGGAAGAAGAGCATTTTCATGTGCAATTCCACTGTCACATATTTGTGGATTCTGTAGAAATGTCAGAAAAGTCATTTTCGGAGCCAAACATACGGTTGTACTTATACGAAAAGGCAATGATAATGATGCAATCTGGCGACCCGCTGGTGCTGGTGATGGTATAGTAATACTAACAAAACTTTCACTGTGGATGCCAGTGATGACTCCGTCAATATCTGAAGAAGACCGGTTGTTATCTTTTATGAGTCAAGGCGGTAAATCAACGTTGTCATGGTTAACAATGACTACAGATGTTGTTCAGAGTGCAATTGATGGTTTATTTACATGGCAGATAGCTTCTCAGCAAGGTGTTTCTGCACCAAGACATATATTTATTGCGTTTCAAAATACTGCACGAGTAAACTCGCAAACACATAGTCACATGATATTTGACCAACTCGGTGTTTCTGAGATTTCATTAAGGATAAATGGACATCAAGAACCATCCGAGGATATTTTGTTAAATTTCGATCGAAATCATGTAGCACGTGCATATCATCGTCTTATGTCGTTCATGGGACGTGATCAAAACATTGATACTGGTTTACAAATATCGCAGCTAGATTTTACAACGCTGTATCCGATTTATTACTTTTCACTAGAACATTTAGATTTAACAAGACAATCTGTTGTAGATATTCATCTTCGAGCTCGTGTGACAACAGGAGCTATTGCTAATTACAGAGTAATCGCTGTTATACTCAGCGATAAATCGATGTTACTCGAGGGTGTTGGTGGACGAATGAGAGTTATTGATGCCCCAGTAGAAAATATGTAAATAAACATGTAATTAAATCGTTCATAATATTAATAATGTCATATCATCACGTTAGTGTGAGTCTGACTCCTGGTCAGATTAAAAAGCTGCAATCAGCATCAAAAAATAACTATGGAATAAAAAATATCGCTAAAGCGAGAGCAGATGACCGGTGCAAATAAACTATCGTTGACCGAGCGTCAGTTTAAAAACTTCAATGACGCTAAAAAATCAAATAAAGGCGTTAAACTTAATCTTTCTGCGGGCGCCATCAAAAACATCGCTAAATCGGGTGGTATATTTCCACTTCTCGCAGCAATACCAGCATTAATAGCAGCTGCAGCCCCAGGTGTTGCAAAAGCAGCTGCATTAGGTACTATTGGAACAGCTGCTGGAATGGCGTTAAAGAAAGTAACCGGACAAGGAATCAAAAAAAAGGAAAGGGTCTAAGATTACCAGGGACCCCGTATTCATACGGAAAGGGTCTAAGACTACCCGGGACAGTTTACTAATATCACCCATGTCCAATTTTGATTTACTTAATGCTGCTAAGCAATTAAAAATAAAAAATTTCAGAGGTGTTTTTATGCGCGATCAATTACCTAGAACTGCTAGCAGTTCTGAAACCGTATCATTAATCTCGATAAAATCTCTGGCCCAGACACGCACTGGGTAGGATATGCAATTGATCCACGTGGAATTATTTATTTCGATTCGTATGGATTAGCACCACCAAAAGAATTTTTAGAGTACGTTACCGGTGATATTCCAATCTGGTATTCAACGCTACCAACACAAAAAATAACTGATCCTCCAATATGCGGTCGTGAAACCCTCGCTGTGCTTGATGCTATATCAAAATCAACAGCACCGCCTCATAAAGTTGTGCACGCGTTCACTACACTACGTCATAACACTTAAACAGATATCAGTAAATATAATGGTAGATATTTATGGAAGATCTACTTGCAAAGATAAGGAGAAGTTCGATTTATCTAAATATGCAACTCTTGATCAGCTCAGAAATGAAATCGATGATTTATTAAATATCACAAGTGTGGATCAAAATGAAGTCGTCGTTTTTCAGGACAAACAAGGACGATTAAAAACGAGTAATATACAACTACTAGATGTACTTATACGAATTCCCAACGCGGTTGTTAATAATATCGTTACTTTACTGATCAAGGTAAAATACAGGATTCCGGTAAATCGGTTAACGACTATGTTAAGAAAACTGGTGATACATTTACCGGTGATATTATTATGTCAAGAAGAAAAATTACACATCTTGGAGATCCAATCGTAGATACAGACGCAGCAACAAAAAAATACGTCGATGATCAAGAATCCAAGTACGTGTCAGTGCGCGGTGGTATAATGCGTGCATTTCTCGACATGAATAATAATGGTATTAATAATCTCAGAACACCAGAAACAGATTTCGACGCCGCAACTAAAAAATATGTCGACGATAAGGAAATTCCAATAACGACTTCGTTAACGACAATTAATGATGGAATTGCTGCATTTAGAGCTGAATATTTTACTCATTTACAAACGTTTCTAAATTTTCGTAGAAATGTAAACAAAAATATTAATGACTTTTTTGGAATTCCACCAGTCGTTGACATAAAACTTACCGACATTAAGATGAAAATCAACGATATTGTTAGTGGAATTCCTAATATCATTGAAAAAACTAATCTAGTAACAAAGTTACTTGCTGGAATGCCTCACAAGCAGATCTTCAACGTAGTATATACAGTAGCATCAGGATTAGGAATATGGACACTGCAAGATAATAATCTCAAACACACCGCAGAAATTACTGGCGTACACAGGCTGTCTATATTTAGGATAGCAAAATTTAGTATATTTACTACATTTCCATGACGTCATTCAATCGATACTTTTTCTGGAGTTGTATCCGTCATAATAAATAAAGATGCGAAAGAAACAATTCTGCTGGAAGCATCTGATAAAAATTTAACCAGAGCGTTATACTGGTGGTGCTTGTAATTTGTGTGTGAAACTCCTCAATTAGTTACCTAGATAAGTATAATGAATCAAGAGTCATTTATCGATGTTCAACGTCACAGATACGCTCAAGTATGTGAGTGTCAAACCAAACTAAAAAATATCATCGACGATTACACGATAAATGTAAAAAAATATCGGCGACGTATGGTTGTTATTGATATAATGGTATACTCGGTTTCTGCTGTTATTGCTGGAACTGGATTATTACTATCAACAATAACGATGACAGCGCCTGCAGTTGTAACAATTATAGTTTCAACGGCAACAACATGCGCAGGTATTTCAGTATTATCGCTAAGAAAATATCTACGTGTACGAATGATAAACTAAACGAGTACATAATGAAATTGCACACAGCAACAGCCGCCTACACTAAATTATGCTCGTATATTTCAGCGTATCTCAGTGATGGTAAAATATCCGATGAGGAATTTGTAACGATAATGAAAACCTACGATGAAGCATTCATAATCGCTAGTGACAATAACGGAAAGATGGAGAATTAAATAATAACGATAATAATAATGTCATCGTTAGACTTACTTCAGCAGATCGTAGCTAATACAACGCCGTCAAAAACTACTATGATATCATTAAGTTCAACCAATCCTGAATTTAGCGTTAATTTTCCGACTGCAATTCCAGCAAAGGAAATAGCGCTAGCGCAATTACGAGTTTATCATAGCTGGCCAAATATTAGGTCAAAACCGTTTGGTGGACAACAACCAAATAATTCACTGGTATTTGCGAATAAAAATAAACCAGATGGAACACCTGATTGGCAAGTTGTTGGAATTTCAACGGGCAGTTATCAAATAGAACAGATTAATGATGAATTCCAACGCAGAATTAAATCTATCACAGGGAAAGAATCTAAAATAGCGATTACTGTTTATGAACCAACACTATCAGCGGTGATTGAAATAAATTCTCCTGATTACCTCGTAGATATTTATCAAAGTTCGATTAGATCCGTGTTAGGATGGCCTGAAGTCGCACCTGTTTATAATGGAGTTTCAGAACCAAAACTAGAAGAATTTAAAACGAGTGAAGAAAAATTCATTAAAGATCCAGAATATCGAGGAAAACAACCATGGAGTAATAATACAAGATTTGGATTTCCAAACGACGATAGATATTACTTTACCGATTTTGACGGTAAAAGGATCCCCAAGTTGAATAAAGCATTATTTATTATTAACACAGACACCAGGACGAAGATTAATTTCTATACTGTTGATGTAAGATTTATTAAACATTTTTTAGATACTCTTAAACCTGAATACGATAAAACGTTTAATGATTTAAGAAATTTACTTATCTCATTATCACAACATTATAATGAAAGTGTAAAGCAGCAAATAATCGAGTCAATAAAACATTTAAATGGAATCTTATTCGATTTATACATCGTCAATCGAAGTATTATAAACACTGCGACTAAATTCGATGGAAATCGTTACACAAATCCAGAATCTAAACAAGTATTTCTTGATCATTATAAAATAACAGAAAAAGATTTACAAACATTTGTTATACCAGATTTAAATAACGCTGAAATGAAGAAATCATTAAATGATCTTATTGAAGAATATTATCCGGGAGTAATTGATTCATGGAGAAAAATAACCCCACCACCGGTTATATTAAAACACAATAACAATCCCTTTGGTGCCGGACGTCATATATCGCTAGGCATTGTAAATATAACAACAACAATTGCAGTCAGTCTGGTATGTGATGTTATTGAAGGTAGCTATCAGGTAGATCTTTCTAAGTCTAGCCAGGTCCAGCAAGGGTACATATTATTCAGTTTTAGCCCGTTGGCACCTCCCGGTTGGTTAATTGTATCAGAACCAATTAACCCCGTGTACCTGCGAGTTCATAATCCGTTATTGTCAAGGATACACTTTAAACTTACAGACCAAAACAATCGCATTCTGGACACAAGAAATGAAGAACTAAATATAAACCTGTATGTACGCTCACAGAGCGTTATCATAATACGTTTTTATCATAACAAAAAAAATATCCGGATGTCTATAATACTGTATTCTTTTGTTTACATAAAATCCGTGCACAATCGAAATCTATTATCTAGAAGGCTGTGGCTGCATATTGATTATTCCATATAACGGCTGTGCGTAAAGTTATTTTAAGAACATCCGTTATATGACTAAATCAATATCCGCTGTTACGGCTTACGCATAGACTCAATGTTATACAGAATTATATATATTTTTTGGAAACTAGAAATATAAAATTCCATTTTACACAGAAAAATGTGAGGTTTCAGTCCCTACAAGTCCTGTGAGACAGCGCAAATATTTTATATATACTTAGATTCAACTGTATTATTGATAAGAGAACGATAGCCGAAATGGTAAGACGGTTGGACGTACATCGAAGCTCTACAGACTCTCGCGTGTTCGAGTCTCCAAAAATGCTAAAGATATTATCTTGCATTTGGCGACTGATGCTATTTAATTGGGGGAACCCGGAGCATTTCCTCGAAATCCACAACAGACAAAATACACTCTCCTATCATACACCCTTGAGGGGTGTACCTTTTACACTCCCCGGGGTTTTGTATGGGGGGAGAGTGTACAAAATCTGTTGGACGTAGACAAGATTTCCCCGTCATCACCATTTGTATATATTTCATGTTCATAGAATCATATATCATTAGGATAAGTTTATGTCGTCCAAAATCAAAATCAAAATAATAAACCATCTGTATATATTTCATAACCATATAATATATGTTGTGCTGAAATCAAAATCATAAACCATCTGTATATATTTCATAACCATATATCACACAAAAACAGCTCCCTGACAAAAAAAAAGTCATGGGGGCTAATATTTTTTTATATTAAATAAACACTTATTATATAATGAATTTTGAAAATATCAATGTCATTGTTTCTGCGATTAAAAAATTACAACATAACGGTATCAATGTATCTGATTATCTTAATGCTGAAAAGATTCTATGTGATTTTGACTCATTACAACAACGAAAGAACGAGAACAGATTCACGTTATCCGCTGATTACAAGTTTATGAAAATTATCCAACAAGGAATGTTAAAGTCACTGGCAACTGTCACTGATGATCAGGTAAAATTGTTTGTGCCTCTCTCAAACGCTATTGACAAAATCAAGCTAGAATTATCTCATGAATACGAACAGAAAAAGATCATGAACTTTCGTATAAGACAATTAAGAGAGCATTGTGAAAATACAAGTGAAAATGACAGCGACAATGATGGACCCCTGACTGTAATTATGGCTAAACAAAATCCTTGGAAAAATTAACATTCTGCTTAGTATAATACAACCTACACATATTGACAAGTATGGACAACCAGGATAGCTTTTGACATTAATTCGTATAAACGGATAACTACGATCATTATGCTTGACGGAGTGTTAAATTATTTGGTAACATTAAAAGTACGGTAGACTAAACGTATTGAAATCTAATTTTTTGTGTAAATCTTTTGGAAAAGGCAGATTTTTGTATATTTTCTGCCGCGTATTGTACCGATCGTGGTATTATATCAAAATATTTGGCAGCAGAATTAATTGACTTGAACACAATTTCTTCACCATCTGCATTTATAGATTTAACAGGTCTTGCAAATCGTGCGCCGCCAGTGTTTCCAAACTTACAATTTTCACTTTGCGTGATAATACGTAGATTTCCAAGTGAATTGTCAAGCTTATTGCCGTTGATGTGGTCAACCACATACCCATCTTTGATTATTCCAAAATAACACTCGATCACAAATCTATGTGATAAATATTTTTTCTTGCCATTAGCAGTAAATCTAAGATAACCAGTATTATCAATATTACCGACTGGTTTTTTTAATCGACAGTTTCTAATCACACCTTCTCGAGACGCTTCATAATTAGTAATGATTGGATGTGACACAAACTCATTTTGCTCCATTTATATATAATATTTATTTGTCTAAATCATTGTTTTTTGAAAATCTAGCCAGATAATCTTCTTCGGTTTTTATAGGAGAGTCAGCGTTACATTTTTTATCGTAATATCGTTTCAACTCTCTGTATTTTTTACCACCGCATTGCGCACACAGTTGAGTCCTTCCTCGTACTCCAACACTACACACAATACACGGTTTTGGTCCTAGACTCCCATTTCTGACGCATTGTATAAGATAACTACAGTATTCATTCACGCATGATCTGTTACACGGAGATGTATAACCGATTTTTAACCAGTGGCATTGATTTGGTTGAATCATATACAAAAAGATTAATGTTCAATTAAATATATACTTGCCTTAATTATAATATGGAAAAATTATCCATGATTGAACCCTACGCAACCAGATTCGATCTTGACAGACTACCCGAGTATAAACTTAGTATTTCGATGCAAGATCTAGCTTTAACGAATGCAGATATAACTAAACGTATCCGTGAGGCCAAGAAGGAATTTCGTGACGATGGTGCAGTTCATGCATGGTCAACATTCAGGATAGGACATATCGTTAATATGATGAATGACAAACGAGGAAAAGTAATTATTAATCACCTTGATAATCAAAAATATTTCATTTTAATAAAATTTATTGTAGAGACAGATGATGATATCTGGATTATTCGTGATAAGCGTGATCCAGTCCGTGTGCAGTCCGGGGGTAATATTGTTTTCTTAAATAACAGATCCAAACCTGGAATACTTACTGGCATTGATAAACCGTATTATGAGAAATCGTACCCTGTAACTGCGGTTGTCTATGGAATGTTTCCGCTGAATGATAAACCTAATGTTGCAGATCTCAAGCCAATGAAAATATCAAGAATAAACTGTGTAGCTGAACGAGTTACAGAACATTTTACAAACGCGATACGTGGTAATGGTTTAACAGATTTAAGACTTAAAAAAATAAATGACTGGGCAGAGTCGGTTAAAGATACCGGAGCGTCTATCAGCGACGTTGCTGAGCTAGAGAAAAAATTAAGATTTCCAATAGCAGTAAAAACATTAACCGGAGAGATTTTGTACAAACCGAAATATATAAAAAATGGAACTCCGATAGATATTATTGATCATAACGCGCACGCATGGACTGCTGCTGTAACAATATTTCCACGAGATAGAACGGTTAAATTTTATGACGGTGATATCTTTGATTTTATTAAAAATATTAGTAAAACCGATCCTGTTTCTGTTTGGTTATTTCAGAGTTCGGAGTATAATCATTATGATCAATTTGTACGACCCAATGGTGATATTTATCGTACAGAATCTCTCCATGAGGAAATGGAACATCTTGCGCAACGCCTTTGGCGTGAATATACCTCTGATGATGTCATAGTTAGACAATTATTGAATAACTGTTTTACTGTTCCATCAGTCGCTGCTCATTTCGCTCAGAAGAAAAATTCATGGAAAACGACACGATCGGAATTTCTTGAAGATGTCAAGAAAAGTTGTATAGAATATGGGCACGGTGGATTATGGAACACCAAATACGATTACAATGATGTTATCTCGGTTGATATGGTAGCATGTTATCCTGGAAGTTTTCTTGGATATGGAGCATGTTCTAAATACTTTAAGAGATTCGGACATCCTACACATGACATGACCAGGGTTGCGATAAACGGACCTTACCAGATTTGACTTAACAGGATTTGCTCACGTAGAATCATTCGAGTTTAGAGAAGATCTCCATGCGATTACTTATGCTTGGTTCGGAAGACATTTTTCAGAGCGACGTTGGGTTCCGATAGTACTATTGCGATATATGCTTGATGCTGGATTTTTAATATCGTTGAGAGTAACTGAAGCGATTATATCGTATAGTTCACAGAAGCAAGTCTGGTTACCAGAACCGGACAGATTTAATATCGATGATACCAGGAAAGAATTCCCTGATATTGATGAAGATCATATCATTAAAATAAATAAATGCAGGAACGAATACGATGAGAAATTTGCAAAAGATCTCGGTAGAAAAATAATCGATAAGTTTACTCAAGGAGGATCACATGATCATAAACGAACGTGTACAAGATTAATTATGGACGATGCTGAACTAGATTTTATAATCGCTGATACAATGGAGAAAAATACGTTTATAAACAGATGTAATGCTTATTTATCAGATGGAACAAAACTACCATTGTGAGCTATACTGATGGCGAGTCACCGCAGTTTACTCATTTAAGATCTTCAATGTTAGCGTACGTTTCAATAAATCTACTATCGATGATAAATAAATTTCCTCGTTACGCTGTCAGAGTCGCTACGGATTCATTTTATGTACATAAAAAAATATAAAGATTTATTAAAACTCGGTAATGGTGAATGGGGAACATGGAGGATAAAACAGGAAAATATAATTAATTATTCTGAATCTGCCGATGTTGAAATTACGGAGACATATTACAAAAATAATAATCAAATATCAAAGTCATCTGCACCATCTGTGTATGATCCTGTATCTAGAAATAAAACCGTTTATCTTAATGGGTGTGGTGGTTCAGGTAAAACAACTCGTGCAATTAATTTATTTATAAATAATACATCAGATATGATTGTTTTAACACCGACGCACACACTTGCTAGAGAAATAAAGCAACGAGAAGTAAAATCGTGTACATATCACAGTTTCTTTAGATGGTGCGGAGATAATGGACTCCATCGCGGATGGGTGAAAAATATATACCTAAAATTATCATTTGGGACGAGATATGCACGGTGTCGTTAGAAACACTAAAAACATTTCTTGATTGGTTGTTACTAAAGAATACTGCTGTGATTATGTGTGGCGATAATGGTCAACCACCACCCTTTGTTGGACAGTTTCCACATGAATGGCTAAAAACATTTGTAGATTATTACGAAGAAATACATGATGACCATAGAGCTATTGATGAACCGCTAAAAGAGCTTAAAAGATTAATCAGACTTCAGCCAGATCAAATACAATGCGAGATTCTGCGTAAAGTAATGCAGATCAAATACAATGCGAGATTCTGCGTAAAGTAATTGCAGAAACTTCTATGAATGATTTTTGGACTTTATGGAGACCTGCTGATTTGATAGTCGCCAATAGAAAGATAGTTCGTGATGAACTACAAAAGAAATTATTTATGTTACATAAAGAAAAGTTTCCGGATCTACATGTACCTTTGTGTTATCGCCCAGCAGATACTCGACTACAAAATATTGAAGTTGAAATACCAAGTACCTTGGTTCCACCGAGGGTACAGAATCTTGTCTTGAATGATATCGTGTTGGTTGTTGTTGATGTTGTTGAGAGCGCGTTGAACATGGATAAATCACCATGGACGTTAGGATACGCTATAACAATTCACTCGTCATAGGGATTAACTATAACTGATACTAGAATCTGGATTGTAGATGATCGTATTGAATGGTCAAATTTAGTCTATCTCGCCGTATCTCGAGTCAGGAGAATATCGCAACTGCGTAGGGTTATTGTAGATTACGTAATAACTGAAGAAATAACTAACAATGTCGATATCAATAAAAAATTAGTCAGCTATAAACAGTGTGACAAAAAAAAATAAACGTGATTTTGATCTTGATGCTGAATTTATTATAAAACTAAAACAACAACAGAATAATCATTGCGCAAGTTGTAACTGTAATATGTCATGGCAACATTCAAATAATAATCCAAGACAATTTACCGTAGACAGAATTAATAGTGATCTCGGTCATACACGTGATAATGTAATGTTGACCTGTCTTGAGTGTAATCGACGTCGAGGTTCTGGACGTTTACAAAATTGAACTTGGTGGTAATTGCGTATCCTCAGGAACTACTTGTAATTGTTCACGTACAAATCCACGTTGAGGGGCTGTAGAATCTAGTCTATAGATTGGAGGTCTACCAGTGGATCTTACCACGCTAGAAATTTTATGTGTAGTCACGCTCCAGATGGGATCGGTTGCTCTTTTTTTACCGCCTTCAAGTTCGCCAGGTTCATATAAATATCTTACAGTTACATTACCTAATACTGGTTGAGGTTGTTGTCCGTTATAGCTACGGGGTATATATTTTTTTTGATCGCATTAGAAGGTTTCATGGAAGTTGCACGAGTAATTTCATCATTTAACGCAGCTGTCACACTCGGTAATCTTGCAACCCATTCACGAGATCTATCCTTGAGGTCAGTAGATATTTCCTTTGCATATTGGTATCCAAATAACCGCTCAGCAAGTGTTCTATTAAATTGTTCAACGATTGCCTGATCACGATGAATTTCAGTATGTCCTCGTCTGATTTTAACGTTATGTTTCTTCATCAACGATGATACTACTCCAAGAAATTCTTTACCAGGATCAACTTGTAATAACCGTGGCCATTGTAGACCACCACGTTGATAAATGCGTTCAAACGCAGATGCAACTTCAGATGCTGTTTTTGTTGATAATGGCTCCGCTTCTTTATATCTACTCGCAATATCAACGACAGTTAATGCGTATTTGTACGTGCGTGATTTTCGTCCACGTGTTTTAATGGTATCGTGTGGTAAAAACAAAATATCCGCTTGATGAACTTCATTAGGAACGCTAACATCAAAATGCGCATACTGAATTTTTTTAGGTGGACTTAGGAAGATTTGCCATATTGCCTGTCGTGCTAACCATGATGCAGCAACATCACGTGAAATTTTTGCTGCTTCGGCAAGTTTACTAATCGCTGCTTTACCTCTCCAGAATCCTCTCGGGGAATAATAAACAGATTCCATTATGATAGTTATATAATTAATTGCCAGCCCCTAACACTAGTTTACCTTTCATAGCAGTTTTTACTAGAAAACTAGCGAGAGATTCTCTGAGAGATTTATTAGGTATAGAATTTAATGCGTGAATCAATTTCACATCTGCGAGATGTCGTTGTTGCAAATCCTTACTTTTATACGCGACATCATGAACGTAACACGCTTGATCAATCTTATTTACTCGATACTCTCCTGGTTTTGGTTGATCTTGGTTATCGAGTCTGATATCAAGTCGAGTTCCTGGACCACAATAATTATATCCAGGAAAATGTTTCTCACCAGGGTATTTAGCCCATGGAGTTCCTGGTAATTTTCCTAACGAAGCAGCGATATCTCCCCCACCTGTCTTTGTTGGAACAAATTTATATTTCTTGGTGCCACATTTCACACACTTGCCTGTAAGTGCTCGTCTTTTATTTTTTGTTGTTATTGTCGTTAATTCAGTAGTATCGGTAGATGCTCTGCATCGAACACAATATAGAATCATATTATTTATTATATGGATATAATTGACTTTTCTGCGACACGAAAACAAGAACCAGTAAAACACCATCCAGCGCTTCCGAATTCTATCAGAATGATTATAATAGGTCCGTCCGGAAGTGGGAAGACGCAATTATTGCTCAATCTAATAATGCGATGGCTGAAGTGGGATAAATTGTATTTAGTAGCGCCATCTGTATATGATCAGCGATGTTACGAAGTACTTAAAGATTTTAATGAAAACGCAAAATTGTTGTATGAAGATAGTGTCATAGACTTTATTACTGATATTGATGAAGCGCCATCCGTAGATGATCTGGATGGATTCATTAATAATTTAGTAGTGTATGATGATGTTATGCTGGACAATAAATCCAATCCAGCTCGGATATTTTCACGAGGCCGTCACAAAAACACAGACGTGATTTATGTTACACAGCGTTATACACAAATTCCAAAAGTGATCAGAGATAACTGCAACATTTTAGTTGTGTTCAACGGAGTTGATAATCATACGCTGCAAAATATTTATTATACTTGGTGTTCCGGGGACATCAACATGAACAAACTTAAAAATTTCTTTTCAAAAGCACAAGCTGATCCCTTTGGTTTTGTAACGATAAATTTACATGATCCAAGGTCAAGATATCGTAACGGACTTGATACAATTTTTGGATAAAAACCGTAGCAGCAGAGAGGGTGAATGACATACGTATGTGACCAGCACGTGAAAAAATCAGAAAAAATCTGGTCAATTAGAGAAGTTTTCATTATTAAGACAAAAACTTTTTTTTCAGCCTTCGTAGGAACCCTTAATTTCAAAAACTAAGGTCTCTAAAAAGTTGTAGGGTCCACCCTCTCTGCTGCTGGATTTGTCAGAATATAAATGAAATTAAACCAGATATATATGTGTCGTGCAGATCGGTTGCATTGATGTAGGCAGCCCAAGTGTCCTCCATGACTCCCATTGCTGCATGCAAGTACATGTACTATTGATGATTGTGCAAGAATGGATTTAGCGATTCAAGTCAAGGTTGTGTATGTGTGCTAGCCTCAAGTGGTATTGGAAATCACTACCTTAATAATTCAATTTTATTGTATTGCTTTGTTTATATCGATAAAATCTGCACTGAAAAAAAGTAAAAGAAAACAAACACAAAAGCAGACACCCCCCCAATAAAATGCAAAATCCAACCCCTACAGACAATTAGAATTAGAATAAACTATTTAATATTGTCTTTTCCTTTAAAATACTATTTTCTTTAAAGAATGTATATTAATCTCACTAATTTCTCTTTTCTTCTCTTTAATAACTAAAGAGTTTTCGATATTGGATTTGAAACTTATAGATTTAATATAATTTTTATCGTTATTTCCGATAACATCCAACTTGTGAAACCGTGTAATATGCAAGACAGCATAACGCCTTAAGATGAGGGCGCGCGCGCACGTGTGTGTGTGTGTGTGTGTGTGTGTGTGTGTGTGTGTGTGTGTGTGAATTACTGTGCCACCTATGCCACCTAATTCCTTAGTTAAGAAGTCTTGAAAAAATACACATTTTAGGTCTAGGTGTAACTTTACACAACGTCATGACGTAATAATAATAATAATAATAATAATAATAATAATAATGTTCTTTATAATTAAAGAAGATACTAATTTTATATAGAAATGGCACAACACAAACAAAACTGTCCGACACAGCTCTCGAAACAATTGACCGGTGACCAATTCTTTTTTGTCATAGGTAATCTGCCGAGTTGTCTAAGATGTCAAACAATGAACGATGGCCGTGTCGGATGTGATCTTTATGCAGTCCCTGACAAAATATCCCAAAAAGATATTCTATAGTAAGTAGATCTACTTATTCAGGTACGTCTTTGATTATTATATGACTTTTCCATGACGGTAATCGACATTAAAACATGTGATATGGCCAAGTTGAAAAGGTTATTTCATGTAGTTACGTCAGTCAAAATGTAACGTCTTAATTAGTCTGGTGCTATAATTAGACAAAGGGGAAACAATATTGATGACATGGCGGGCTGAGCGGTGTCAATTTTCTTGTTAAGAAAACCATTTCTCCCTTCGGAAAAGTTAGTCGCGTCACTGAAATACTGTTTTGTTTTTTGTTGTTAGTTTATTCGCCATGATTACCGTATTTATACACCGGAAAGTTCATACCATTTCCTAATAGAAAAGGTAATAAAAAAATCATGTGTAACACTAAATTCTGTTTATATTCCTCTTTCTTCCCTACACAACTTGCACCAAAAGCCATAACATGATGGCATAATATTATTCGTTGATTTTTGTCTCGCCTACTCTGGCAAAAGCAAGACGTATGCGTCTCTCATTTCGAAAGCAGAGGAGCTCATTGTTAAGCTTTTGAAGACAGTTGTCTACACGGCCATATATTCCAAACCTTAAAATGATTTTTTTTTATCATACTTGAACTGTAGAAGAAGCGGCAATTGCTATTTCGTTTCATTGTATCCCCATCCCTGTCCCCGATGGACTTGTATATGTAGACTTAGATCCTCCCATACCAAATCCACAAACGGAGGTCAAATTCTAACAGGTGGTCTTTTTGCATCTAGTTCTGGGATTGTGTCGCTCTTCTCCTGGCATCTTTTATCACTGTCTGTAATCAGTCTGTGCCTGGCTTACCAGACTTTCTTTTTCCGTTGGGCTTCCTTGGCAGTTCAATCCTTACCCATCCTCATCCAACGTCTAGTCCTGCTCAGACTTTGCTCCTCGACGGTGACTTCCAGCATAGCTCGTAAAGTTAGATCTTTGACCGTTTCGTTTTCTACCGTGTCTTTCCACGAGGTGTGCAGAATTCTTCTGGACCATCTGTGATGCACTGACTCCAAATTTATTGCGCAAATCGTTTTCATTGGCCATTTCTCAGCGCAATACAGAAGCATTGAGAAGACCAGAGATTTATAAAACCTCATTTTCACTTTGGTAGATATGGTCTTGCTTGCACAGAGTTTCATCACCTTCCCAAACGCTGTGTTTGCTTTGCCTAGGCAGATTGTAATGTCATTGTCACATCCTCCAGGGAAGGTCAAGATAATTTTAAGATTTTTCTTTTTCAAAAAAACTGTTATCGAAATGAAGTCCCAAACCTTTGGATGGATTTTTATCAAATGCCGATTGTAGAATTGGAATGTAAAAGTAGCCTTTAATCGCCGTGAACTCGTGTCGTCTTCCTTACTTAACCTAAGACCAGTTTCATTTGACAATTTTTGTACGTTTGTGGTTAGTCTTTCTGTATGGTCTTAAACCCATACAAGCATTTGAATGCGTTTGTATAATTCTTGAACAGCATAATGGACAGGCCCTAATTTATTATCCCCGTGCACCCATGTGCTGCGATATTATTCCCGTGCACCCACACCCTTTCATTCATACCAAATGCAGGGATCAGTTGAATTTTATCTGCATTGTCTTAATTCTAATCCTAGTGAGATTTAAGTGATGGCTCAGTCATTCATTTCGTGTATCAACAGACCAGGTCCCAGGGATATAAATCATAATGCAAATATTATTCTAGGTGTAATCAAAATTGATGATTCCAGGTATGCTGATGAATGTTCAATAATTATTGTTTTATTTCATATGAGACGAACACATTGCAATTGTGCCCAGAAACCACATTGACACAAATACACACATGCACGCACTTGACACATTTTAGCACAACTTATGAATGGCCTTACAGGACACTTCCAGAAAGAAGTAAAGAAACAAAACAATCAGTGTCCAGAAAACACTAATATTAAAGTCCAAAGACATTTGCAAGAAGTTTAAACCGCTGAAATTTATCAACAAGTTTATGCTAAATAATTACGTAGCTTCATAATGGAGTCTTGAAAAGTGCAGATTTTGTGAATTTCTGTGAATTTTTAGGTCTGGTACTAAAAATAAGTTCTAAGGTTTTTAATATTTGCTCAACTGCCGCAGCCGAACGACAAACTTATATGATAAACGCATGGTTTCCACAGCGTGAACCAGAAGTACATTGATGACGTCAGCTACAATTATTAGGAATAAGACTTTAACCTACATTAATTAGCTGTGGCCTATCTTTCGGTCTAATGTATCTAAGACAGGAATATCAATATTTATTTTCCTTGAGATCCAAAGACTCAAATACAATTGTTAGCAGCTTTTTTTAGATCAACAGTATCGTTATTGTTAGATATCTATGAAATAAGAAAAAAATGATATAGTTCTTTTGACTCGACAGGCTTATAAATGTTTATGGCAAAATTTTTATTTGGATTCCAAAACCAATCAGTGCGTGCAATGTTTTTGGTGAAAAGTGATGCTTCAGAAATTGTTACGCACGCATGCAAACATTATCGTTATAGGATAATTTAGGAGAAAAATGCTTATGGAACATATATGCAATCTTAAATAAAATCTTTCATGATAGTTATTCCATTGGCCGTGACTCACCTTGTCTTCCGCCACAGCTCTGATTCATAGCCGAAGTTTGGTATGTCACAGTACGAATACTGTAAGTAAAAAGGGGTGGTGTGCATAACTCAAATCATTGTTAACAACAACACAAGACTCAAATATCTTGAACTAATGTCTAGCCCCATCCTTAATTATTAAACAATCGTAGGTAAGTAGCTACAATAGACTTAAGTTAAGAATTCTGACCAGCACAAATTTACAAAACTATCATTTGCCAGCGTACGCTTTGTGAATACATAGGCGTTAGAACTGCAACATTGACCCTTGGGTAACATTGAATTCTCGTGTATTATTCACAATGCACCACCCACTATACGTACCTTTTGTTTCAATAAAATGTGCACACTCATTACTACTTTAGAATATGCAAATGCATATGAAGTAAAATATTTTGGATCCTGATTTCATGCAATTTACACATGAGAAAATATTTTTGTAAGAGAGAGTCTGTAAATCTTTAGTCGTCGGCATCCGTCCGTCTTCGAGAGACGATGGTGTAGCTTAAGGTTGGGTGTCCTATCTGCACCTTCGCGTATGGCTGAAGAGTCCGACATTAGAGTGAGTCTCTATTGCACTTGCTGCAGGTGAACGTTGATGCTTGTTGAGGCTGTTGTTGTTTCGCCTTCCTCCTGGCTCTCTTTGTATCGAGGTTTGTGTTTATCCTTTCCTCGGCTTTCTGAACGCCCTGTCTGACAGCAAGGCGCCAGCTCTCCCAGTTGTTGACGTTGATGTTGGCCGTCTTCATGTCCTTCTTGCAGACATCTTTGTAACGCAGACGTGGCCGTCCAGTCAGTCGTGTGCCTTCTGCTAGCTCGCCGTATAGCAGGTCCTTGGGAATGCGGCCTGGTTCCATTCTCTTGACGTGGCCGAGCCAGCGAAGGCGCCTCTCGCTGAGTATGGTGAATATGCTGTTCATGCTGGCGCGTTCCAGAACCTCAGTGTTGGGTACTTTGTCCTGCCACTGGATGCGCAGAATGCGCTGCAGGCATCTCAAGTGGAAGCTGTTGAGTTTCCTTTCATGGCTCGTGTAGGTGGTCCATGCCTCGCTGCTGTAGAGGAGTGTGCTGAGCACGCAGGCCTGGTAGACGCGCAGTTTGGTCTTGTCAGTGAGGTTGGGGTTGTTCCAGACCCTCTGGTTCAGTCTGGCCATAACTGCTGCTGCCTTGGCAATCCTGCCGTTCACCTCAGCATCAATGGAGAGCGAGCTGGAGATGGTGGACCCAAGGTATGTGTAGTTCTCAACAACTTCAAGGTTGTACCCATCGATGGTGATGGTTGGAGGGGAGTCTGCATCCTGCGCCATGATATTCGTCTTCTTCAAACTGATGGTCAGTCCGAACTCTTTGCAGGCGTGGGAGAGGCGACATACCAGCTGCTGAAGTCCATCTTCCGTATGTGATGTCAAGGCTGCATTGTCGGCGAAGAGCAATTCACGGATGAGAACCTCTGTGACTTTAGTCCTTGCACGGAGACGAGCGATGTTGAACAGCTTGCCGTTAGCCCTGGTGTGGATGTACACTCCCTCGCTGAAGTCCTTGAAGGCGTACTGGAGGAGCATGGAGAAGAAGATGGCAAAGAGGGTCGGCGCAAGGACACAGCCCTGCTTCACTCCACTGTTGACTGGGAAGGCCTCTGATGTTGCGCCGTTGAAGCACACTGTGCTTTGCATGTTCTGGTGAAACGATGTGACGACAGCGAGCAGTCGTGGGGGGGCAGCCGATCTTCTCCAGGAGCCTGAAGAGTCCGCTCCGGCCGACCAGGTCAAACGCCTTTGTCAGTTCTATGTAGGCAATGTAGAGGGGCATCTGCTGCTCATGACACATCTCCTGCAGCTGGCGTAGTGAGAAGATCATATCTACAGTTGACCGGCCGGCTCGGAAGCCACACTGGGATTATGGATAGATGCGGGAGGCTAGGTCTGCAATCGCACCAGTGCGACACGTGCGAAAGCCTTTCCGACGATACTGAATAGGGAGATGCTCCGGTAGTTGTTGCAGTCTCCTTTGTTCTTGTACAAAGTGACGATGTTGTCGTCTCGCATGTCCTGGGGGATGTGTCCCTGTTCCCAGCAGAGGCAGAGGAGTTCGTGCAAGGGCTGGAGTAGTGCTGGTTTCCCGTTCTTGAGGACTTCAGGTGGGATGCCGTCGCTCCCAGGAGCCTTCCCACAAGCAAGGCAGTCGATGGCTTTTCTTAGCTCTTCCAGGGCGGGCGGAGTGTCTAGTTCCTCCATGACTGGCAGGTCTGGGATGGCGTTTAGGGCAGTGTCGGTGACGACGTTTTGGGTTGCATACAGCTCAAGATAGTGCTCAACCCAGCGCTGCAGCTGTTTCCCTTGGTTTGTGATGACTATGCCCGTCTTGGACTTGAGGGGGGCGGTCTTGAAGGATGGGGGACCTGTCGCCTTCTTGATACCCTCGTACATGCCTCTTGCATCCCCAGTGTCGGCAGCTGTTTGTATGCTGGTGCAGAGGTTCAGCCAATAGGTGTTGGCGCAGTGGCGGGCGGTCCGCTGGGCATTGTTCCTGGCAATCCTGAGGGCTTGCAGTGTATTAGGGCTAGGCGCAGCCTTGTAAGCCAGAAGGGCTTTCCTCTTCGCCTCAGTCACGGGCTCCATCGCCTCCCAGCTGACGTCATACCAGCCGGTATTTTTGCGCTCCTTCTTCCCGTAGGCAGTAATGGCTGAATTGTACACAGCTTCTCGGAGGTGGGACCACTTGGAGTCGATGGTGTCATCAGGTGTCTCTTTGGTGAGAGCCTCCTGCAGCTTTCTGATGAACTGCTGTGTCTTCTCTGGTTTGCTTGCACAGCATGTGTTTATGCGTGAGCGACCCTTCTTCTTGGCGTGATGCTGCTTCTTGGGTATTATTTGCACCTTGCTGGCCACAAGGGAGTGGTCCGTGTCGCAGTCGGCGCTGTGGTAGCTGCGGGTGAGGAGGACACTGGCACGCCTTATGATGACGTGGGTGTCTCCATGACACCTGGTGGATTTCCTTGCATTTGAAGTAGGTGTTGGTCACGCTGTGGGAACAGCACATCTCCAGCAGTCGCTGACCGTTCTCATTGATCTTGCCCCTTCCATGAGAGCCGAGACAGGTGGGTCAGGCCTCGTGGTCAGCTCCCACTCTAGCATTGAAGTTTCCTAGTAGGTAGAGGCCTTCAGTGTTGGGGATACTGGATATTGCTTGATCCAGAGCCTCGTAGAACTGGTCTTTCTCCTCTAGGGTGGAGCAGAGGGTTGGGGCGCACACGCTCAAGATGTTGACTGGGCCTGAGGATGTTGACAGCCGGAGGGCAAGAATTCTCTCAGTGCCTGATGATGGAGGCTCAGTGAAGGCGACAAGCGTGTTCTTTACAGCGAAGCCGACACCATGCTGCCTAGGTTCATCGGAGGACTTTCCTTGCCAAAAGAAGGTGTAGTTGGTTTCCCTGATGGTGCCGCTGTCAGTCAATCTGGTCTCCTGAAGGCAGGCAATGTCGACGTTCAATCGGGAGAGTTCCCTGTCAATTACGGCAGTCTTCCGTGCATCGTCGATCTGCTGCAGATCATCGGTAAGTCCAGGACACATGGTCCTGACGTTCCAGCTTGCAAAACGAAGAGCTGGAGTCTTCTTTTCTCTTCTTCGAGTCTTGCCTGGTGCGGAGTTTGTGGCCTGCTTGTCGAGATAGTTCCCTAAGCTCCACGCACCCAATGAAGCAGGCAGGCCATGGCGGGACAGCACCTTACTGTCTGGGGGCTGCCCACCTTGAGGCGGGCGGTAGTTGTCCAATGAGACATGGCGGTCTCTCCCACCGTCGGAAGCAACCCCTGGCACCAAGCTCTACGCCAATCGAGCTATTGCTTATAACCGGTAAACTGCTGATTCCCGTGTTCTGTCGGCGCCTTACGACGACGCTGGAGTATCCTCTCCAGTGGAGCTACAAAGCCTGGGCAGGGTAGTATGGAGAATCAGCTGTTGTCCATGCAGCAGATCCCCCCTCTCCACGCAGTTGGTGTTCCCAAGGGAACCACAAATGCCGATACAACTTGTCACCAACAGCATCGCAGAAGTTGCCGGAGTGACATTGGAGTCCATTTCAGACCGCCTTAGGGACTCCGTCTCCGGATTTTCTGTCGGGGTTTACTCCCTTAGCCTTTCTCGTGAGTGGGTATAGCCGCAAGGCAGCGGAAGTTTGGGATCAGAGTTTTCCTTCTCCTAGATGAGCAACCATCCAAGGTTTACGAGCCCCATCTACCCGAAGAGACTGGTTTTAAGACGCCAGTGACCGCCTTCACCCCTTCTCTTGTTAGTGGAAACATGGTCCACCGGACTTAGAAGCTAAGCCACTCGCGAAGGCCAGGAGCTGGATTTTAGTTGACCGAGGCGATTTGGGACGCAAGCCGTATGGGGCATTTCTGGAGGAGTGGGGCGCTTGTCTCCCATTCCCACACCGGCAATGTCAACCTTGGACCACAAATCTTTAGTACACTCACGCCATGTAGCGACAAATAAAGGTAATGAACAATATGATGTTCTTTGAGTACGCAAAATGCTCCTTGTACTGTTATGTTTAAGATTTAAATTTGTTTCTTTGTGTGATAGCCAGTGCAATGTTCTAGTCTCTACTCTCGATCCCGTAGTCAACCTTCATGTTGAATATTTGCAGGATTTTCTCCATAGTGATCTGCACATGTTCCTCTGCTATATGATGAACCACATATGCACTTTATCTTACATCTTATTTTCCCTAAATATTCTCTGGTGTGTCGCCACATGATGTTTGTTTATTGCGCCATGGTTTGTTTACACTCCGGGAAGCACGCTATGCACACATTAATTGAGCACATAATCTGTTGTCAACGTTTTCTAAACAAAGCTTCCTCCTGAGAACCGCTACCGGTATCCTTACACAGATGAATTACTGTGTCATCTTTATTATTTTACACTCGGAACACCGGAGACTCTCTCTCTCTCTCTCTCTCTCTCTCTCTCTCTCTCTCTCTCAATAGCATACTTGTTGTGATTATTATTATTATTATTATTATTATTATTATTATTATTCAGGTAGGTATCACTTATGCAAGGGATGAAGCCGTTACAGCAGGTATATACAGAACACCCTGTAAAACATACAGGCGTGTCATGTGCATACAAAAGACGCATCGAAAAGAGGTTTGTAATCATCAGCTACATTACTGATCACTAACTGATGCGCACTTAGTGCAAACAATACGTAGCTACATAAAATGCACACACACACACACACACACACACACACACACACACACACACAAACATACATATATATATATATATATATATATATATATATATATATATATATATATATATATATATATATATATATATATATATATATAGATAGATATAGATATAGTTTTGCCTTTCAAAAGTTATATTTCTATATTAATGCAGTACAGGTTCGCGATACTGTACTATTATCACTAATACTACATTTCTTGTTACTAGCGCTCCAACTCTGATATGAATTTTCCTACTGGGTATAACCGCGCAACAGTTCGTTCAGGAAGTGGATGCACTGTTTAGTACTGCACACAAATCTTTGTGCAGATCCTATGCCTTCGTGGCAGAATATTATGAAACTAAGCGACTTTCTCTTGAATGTATGCATTTAATGTTTCATGTCCACCTCTTTACAAAACAGTGATAGAACATTTAACGTGTTTAAAGTGAAAAAACATTTAACGTGGGTTTAAACGATAGGACGTCTAACGTGGTTTTAAAGTAACGGTGAATTCGTAAGTATTTGCACTGTGAAATACGCAAACGACGGTAAAGAACGTGCATCAGAAAAAATCATGAATTTCATCCAATCGAAAAGCGGTAAGTGTATAGTTCACTCTGCTTCTACTATACTGGAGCCCATTAAGTAATACGCTTGTAACAAAGGTATAAGAATCTGACAGATAAGTCATTATTCTGGGCTCTTCATAAGGTCCCATTTCATCTTGTCAGCACCTTTACTTTCTGTTGATTTGTATCAACTTTGTCTAACATACGTCCCACCATCCTTCTGTAGCATGTGCCGACTGGTACCGGTAAACGTTGGCTAAGTTTACCTATGACCCTATAAGTGAGAAGAAATGCAACATGGCTTCTCGCGAGAAAAGGGCGGACACCCTTGTTTTGTACTGTTTGTTTGCGCTTTCGATATAGATAAGTCTTTAGTTTGTCGATTTCAACGTAGGCTACAACAGTGAAATAAACTTTTAATATTATTTTACTCGGTTGTTAAAAAACAATATGCAGAATAATATGCATATTTTGTGTGTATTTAATTAGTATTGTATGCTTGACTTTTTTCCGTAATTGAGGTAGGAGTTTGGGGCTACCTGACTAATGGCATTTTCTTAGAAACATCTTCACTTGGGTTTGAGTTCAGGAACTAGGATTTACCCTTTTACAGTCTATGGTCTATCTGATTTTTGACATATTATTTACTAAAATTTCAGTTAAATACCTGAATTTGTTTATAACATAGAATCTTCTGGAAAATCAACATGTTTACAGATTTGATGGGAAATGACTCACATTCTGGTGATCTTATTGTGTCTTAGTTTCTATATAAGAGGCACGTAAACATAAATTCTTCAAAAATACTATAAATTCAGCTCAAAAATTCATTGTTTATTGCGTTCAGATATAATTTGAGAAGATTACTTAAATCATTCATTGGAATTACTGAAGTGCCAATTGACTGGATTAAAACTGCTTTGGGATAATTGAGGACTCATTCAACGACATTCTGGATTAAATCATTGTGATACATCAAGACAATTGGTATATTGACACTTTCAAGGCTATTTGTACATTAGCACATTCGAGATTGGAATTCATTCGGAACACTACTACAATTAATTCGGAACACTCTAATATTTGGTTATGTGATATAGCTTTTAGGATTATTTGGGACTTATTTCGCAATACTGTAAGTTCCTCTTAAATTTTCATTGTATAACTTTGAGAACTAAATCAGGTGTTGAGTGTTACTAAATTTGTTGGTTTTGCTTTTAGAGTCGTAGCACACAGTAAATACAAAAGTTATCGGTACAATGAAAACTAATCAGTTTGATTGTATTAGCAGAAAAAAACACATGCAAGCATACAAAATAGGAATTTAGAGACAGTAGTTGTTCACTTCTGAGAAAGTATTTATTTAGGAGAAAACATTGATTTTGCAGTAAATTTTACATTTCATCTCTAATTTTTTTTAACTACATTCTGGTGGATGCATTTCGGATATAAACACATTCCGGTCGTCAACTGGTCTAACACATATTTATAAAAATGTCTGATCTTGCTCTAGGCGCACAGCAGGGAGTTTTTATTTTTTAAATCCAAAATTCAATTGGTTCCTCTTGATTGGTTAATAGCCCACGTGCCTGCTTCAAATAGTACAAAACTGAAACAAAAATATGGACCACGTGAAAATGGTTAGGTGTGATCAGAAGACATTGGCGAGCCGAATAACGCAATATTGCTTCCTGAGTATAAAAACCTTGTCATATAAGTGCCCTGTTCATAAAGTACATTGTTTAAGTGTTTGCTATTTCCCTTTGCCTGAACTGTTTCTGCAAGAGATGTCAAAAGATAAAGGAGGAAAACTGGATAGTCCTCAACTCACCTCCTGACAAATTGTGCTGATTGCTCGGATAACCAAATGTCACTGAATAACACTGATGATCATGTCACTTCATCGTGTAATTAAAGTTAAGACATTCGGGGACAGCGCTTTCAAGTGTTTGTATGCCTGTGGAATACTTAGTTTAATTCCAACGCTTATGCAGAAATAAAATCTGTTCAGAATTGTATGCGGCTGTGAAATATAGATACAAACAATTCAGAACTTCCTTTCATTTAGCCCTAGCATATCATTCAGCTTGGTAACAACGTTGGTTTCCATGAAAGTGACTTACAGTCCAGTCTCGTTAATCAATCCGAAACATTTCTCTACAAAATGTGGATAAACCAGATAGATTAACTACAGTGCATAGAATTAATTATCACTGAATTATTCTTAATGTGTCTTACAATGCTTATATTCAGACAATTTGAAATCGCATTAACATGATCAGGATATACGATAACCTTACTACATAATGCCGTCATCAGTATAAAAATGGTGGTGGGTGGGGTAATCTTACAGCAATGTTTCGCGATAGTAGCACGACTGTGTTGATGGATATAAATGAGTGGCATATAGTACCTAACTTTAAAATAACACAGTCCTGATTAATCTTCAAGTTACACGAGATAACTTAATGTAAAATATATTTATCACGGTGGATCTACTTTATTTCAGCGCAACCTTGCTAACAATGTTTGAAGCGACTATGCATTTTGCATTTACGAAATCAGACTGTGCGTTTTTCATAAATCGTCGAAAATAATAAGAGTTTACAGATCTTATTGGGTTATTTACCATTCATAGTGTTATAGAGACATTGTCGACTTTTAAAATAACAAAAATACACTTGCATTTTGTTATTAAAGAAAAACTTAAGCAAGTGCTAAAAGATATCTGCTTTCACCTGTTGTAACATATACCGCTTCAGAGTGCATCACGTTCCGAAATATACTTTTGGGCCTTTATAAACAGTGTTGAAGGTTCCACACTGTTTACAAACTGCATTCAATCTGATCTAGTTGTACTGTATATTTGTTTTAATATGCATTACATCAACCAATATATATTTTGGAATATTTTAAGCACAAGGGCCCATAAATTGATCTTAAATATTTGTACAGCCGTACAACTAGTATAATTTTAGAAATGCTCTCCTTTTCGATATCATGCGTGTGTGCCATGAACTCGTATATTTTTGAAGGCATCAGTGTTTGTGGCTTGTCCCAAGAATGTTACTCTTTTGCCAGTATTTAAATCCGTGTATTGGAGATGTGGTCCTATTGTTTTCACATAATTCGTTAGGTCTTTAAATACGATGTTTGAAGCAACCACTAAACTCACGAAAATCGTACCTCACGCTAAATAGTAAATTCACAGTATTCATACATTAAAACCCTGCAATCACATGCAACGAAAATGATGTTTAATGCCCGTTGTTATTTAAATTATTGAATATAAATACTACATTGCATAATCTTTACTCCAAGTATTTTTTTGGTTACAAACTTTTAAGCAGGAATAAAATGTACCCGCAAAAATAACCGTACAAAACTCGTGCAACACTCTCAGCCTCGTTTGACGATGGGCTTGTTTGCAAAAAGTGAGTTCCCCTATTTCCAGTGACACTGGAGGGTTAAATTCTAATTTCTAAGTCTTTAGTTAATTCCAAACTTTTGACATGTTTATATTTGGCCCAATGAAAATATGAGTTTAAATCCACGTTAACATAAGTAAGATTTACCACTGGATTTTATAATCGTAGACATGGTTAAAGTAGTAAGTAGTATGGTCAGATAGATCATCGTATGAGGGCAAAGTTACAGAATTTCATCTTCATAATATTCATTTTGGTTTGACGAAAAATGACAAATACCCAGAATAGCCAAAAATTTAAATTTAAAACGTTTCAAAAGTTATAAAACAAATGCAGCATCTCTTGCGACATTTGAGCCAGTAAATTTTTTACAGTGTATTCTTTGCCGGTCCAAACTTTGACCAGATCTTTATACAGTGAAACATTCTTAAACCAGCCTCTCTGTAATCCAGACTGATCTACGAACTGATTACATACTGTATTCCTAATAAGGCCGTTCAAATTGTAATGAAACTTTAATACAGACCATCTTTATAAATGGCCAACATATTCGATTCAATCAGAGTTCGATTTAGAGACGTTTCTCTATACACATTTTAATGCATAGTGCAGGGCAAAGCTCTTCAAATGTTTTCTGGTAATCGTATATACAAACAGTAGGGTGCGCATGCACAGATGATTAGAAATCCGTTGGCTGGGAACGCATAGGTAGATTTGAAATCAGTTGCATTTGTATATAAAGACATAAGTTTAACAACTATGAGAAATTCATTTCACTTTTCTTAGTACGCAGAAATGTCTCAAAGTAAAGAAGAATACAAATTACTAATTATATTTATCAACGATTTTTTTATACAGTATCAACGATTCGACTTTCTAATACACATGTTCTGCTTCATTCATTTTAAAAAGACACCGTTTGATGGATGTCTGTTATTGATTTAAACCAAGAAAAGTGTAAACTAGTATATTGGTTTGATGAACTAGTATCATGAAATTACCTTTTAATGCCTTGGACATCAAGCTTTTGCCCAATCGACGTCTTGTGTAACATCACGAATTGTTCATACACGTGTGCAATATGGAAATACGCGATATGGATCTATCAACTTGTTTATTTTCGAGAGTCATGTGATAAATTACAGTTTTATTATTTTAGGCCCGATGCCTTTTGCTTGATGTGGGGGTGAATACCAGTCAAGGACTGGTACCAAAGGGATACTTTCAGACAAGTCTTACCGTTGACACAAGTAAATGACCTCTCTGTCTCTGTCTCTCTCTGTGTCTCTCTCTGTCTATGTCTCTGTCTCTCTCTCTAGAAACATGCAAACAAACAAAATCGCCCCTTACATACACGTCAGTGAAAGTGACGTTTCTTCAAGCAGTAATATTTAAAGAAAGAATAATTGTGTTCTGTTTATATACATAAGAACAACTTCGTCTTTGAAGACATGTGTTGAATATACATCGTGTCGATGTTGTTGGCAGAAAAACATTTTGTCATCACTTTTCATTGTAAATCCCCTCCATGCAGTTAACAGAAGAATAATATTAGGTGGGAAAAGTACCCCAAACTTATATATATATATATATATATATATATATATATATATATATATATATATATATATATATCCCTAGGAAAGAAAAAGAAAAAGAAGAAACATGAACGAACTACGAAAAAGAAAATATGTGTGTTTGTTTGTGTGTGTGTGTGTGTGTGTGTGATCATGCACGTGTTTAGCGAGTTATGGAGCTGCAAATATTCTAGAATTTCTCTTTTAAGTTACAGTTCTAACTTTTAACAAAACTTCTAATTTTCGCAAGCAAATCGTCTATTTGAGATCTTACATTTTCCTTTAAATAACAGATTCTTCTATAAATATCAAAGATTCTTCTGTGCCTTTTTAATGTAAATCGAGAAGACGTCTAACGTTCTCTAACTCTTGCTGTAATGATTTATTGGCTTTAAAATTATTATGAGCCCATTGACATACTTTTTGTCTATACATAAAGTGATTCAAAGCAACTGCATACAATCACTGTTGAACTGTTATTCGACAAGGTAAAAACATATCCTGTTTTAAATACGGATTTTAAATACGGATCTTGAACAGACAGCCTGATCTAAGGCCGAGCTACAATTGAAACTTCCTTGATCTAATAAGCTTAAACAGATTACATTAAAGTCAGTCATGCAACGAAGAGAATTCACAGACTTTCCAAACAATAGCAGTTACGTGTTTTCTTTTGAAAGCTGATCATTGGCTTAATCAACAATGTATAAGCATAGTGAGTCATTTTCATAAGAGTTTATTTTCTTGATATATTTGCAATCTATCAGATTTCCTTTTAAAAAAAATTGGAAATCTTTAGATTGCATAAAAGTTGATTATTATTATAAATTCAAATCCAGAAAATCATGTCTGACGATAAAGCAACGCAGTATTATAAAGCCGCTAAGACTTTTGTACCGCAAAAATAATATGCTGTAAAGAACGTTGTTATGTTTCTTGTAGGACAAGATGTGTCCAATATGGAGGACATCTGTTTCCGGTGGGTTGGCATAAATAGTAACTTCATAGGACACGTCGTTACCGGACTGATTCTTCTGGATAAATACGTTTCGAATCCTCCTTTAGATTATATCTTGGTTGAGTATGTCAGCGATATAGAATACATATTTAATTATTCCTTTTGTTTTCATGGTTTAAAATGCCAGTTCAGGAGATACATATTTTGTTTTCATGGTTTAAAATGCCAGTACAGGAGATAAATACCTTTCTTGACTTTCTTTCTGTGGTAAAATTTCATTCTAATGATGTTTACATATCCTACTCATTACTTCGCAAACACTTATGAAAATGTAACGATAAGTACATGATGGCTTAAAGAGAAACGTGTGTGCAATTGATTTATACCACAATACATTGATTTCAGAACCGCGGCAGCAGTATATCTTGCATACCAAGTATGCGCGTTTATATTTCACTTTCAATTATTACTGTACTTAAATTATTACAGTAGAGAAACATGTAAAGTTAACCGAGTAACTGTCATCCTTTTTAACTCATCAATCTATTAACTTATACCAAATTAAAACGTTCCTTGCTAAAATGTGCAAACCCAAATGCACGCATACAAATATATGTGCCGAAGGATTGCATTTTGTATATGTCACAAATTGAAATGTACATGGACTTTGAGACTCCTTTCAGTTTCGTATATGTTTGGTTTTGAGATACAAGCGGTTTTCTGGTAAATACACAATGATTCACATTTTTCTTCTGGAAAGGTTGACTTATGTAGATAACCGATAATCACTTTATGATAGACTGCATTCTTTGCATCAATATAATGGTCAATTATCTTTCACAGTACGATCAATGGGATGAGACTTTTCCAAAGAAAGCTCATGGTAAAGCTGGATCTGACCTCATTTCATGGATGGATACCCTTGAAAGTAAGTAATTGCAATTCAAAGATATTTAAGATAAGTCAAGACTTGATTTAACGGTTCAGTTCACCCATATAGAAGGCACGAATGTATTTGTTGTATTGAATTGGCTAATGAGGTAGGATGGAACGATATGAATGTATTTGTTGTATTGAATTGGCTACTGCTGTAGCATGGAACGATATGAATGTATTTGTTGTATTGAACTGGCTAATGATGTAGCATGGAACGATATGAATGTATGTGTTGTATTGAATTGGCTAATGATGTAACATGGAACGATACTCTTTTAAAAGTTATTCATTTGTTTTTCCTGCTAAGCTAGCGATATATTTGCGTCTGAGAAAATAAACAAACCCTGAATTTTCTTCTCATAATACAAAACAAGAACGTGTTTTGTTTCCAGACTTTGCCACATTTAATAGATTGAATTGAGATGTCTTGTTCCACAGTACTTGTTTTACATGTTAATAGGCCTGAATGGATAAGGTCCGATTCCTATATTTTTCATGAAAATTGACACGGTTGTTTTCTTACAATTGAAGATAATATTCCAAGGTTACATTTCTTCTTCAAAGATAATAATATTTTTTTTTTAAATTTATATTAAATTAAATTGCCTCAGGCTGCTTTTGCGTTATAGACAGAAAAAGTCATATTCAACATGCGAGCCCCACCATTACCGAAAGGAAAAAAGTACCACGTGGTATTCCTATATGGCCATGAAACAAAGGAGAAGACATTTTCCGATAGCCTAATTGGTGAACTACAGGGATCAATACACAAATATATATGTCATAGACTTCAGGAAGAATTCATCCCTCTAAAGGCTATCTCCAGGTGAGGCTGGAAGCGATAAAAGAGTCAGCTTACACGGTTATTGTATTAACTAACAGTATATTGAAGGTAAGCTTTATCACAGTGAGCTCCTCACAGCACTTGAGAACACGCGAGTTGTTCCACTAAAGATTGAGGATTGCTTCATTTCCAATGAGCTTCAGGAAGTACCGATCATTGATATAGACTGAAAGAAATATGATTGGAGGAAAAAACTTACTGCATCATTGCGTAGGCGTGCACCATACTTGCCATTTAGGAAAACAGAGAACATTTTCTTCTTCCATAATGGCGCTGATAAGAAGACCGTAGACGCCATGATGCAGGGTCTTGAATACCACAAATTTGATCTCAGGGTTTTATCCAGTGGTAGTGACTTCAAGAGAGGTGTCTCTCCAAGAGACAACATCAGGATGTTCGTGGAAGCATCTGCAATCACGGTACCTGTACTATCCAGAGTCTTTGTGAAGAAAGAGTGGCTAGCACATGAAAAAGAGCTGGCAGAGTATTCGCCAGTGATCTTTCCCCTCATTCTGGAAAAATGCGAGATTTCTGACTCGCTGAAAGGCTGTATGGTATTTGACTCAACCAGGGAAACGGAGACATGGTTCAATATATGGAAAGAGACGCTCATAACTTGCTTGAAATCAGAAAAAATAAGTTAACATGCTGATGATAAGCGTTCACATACAGAGTATAAGATTTATTACTTAGTGATTGTAGAGGAAAAAGCGAGTATCATGTGGTTCTACCCATCCCCACGTGCGTGTGTTCACATCAGTAATATTGGAAGTACTCTGCAGATGTGCAGAATGATTTTAGAATTTCAATGAACCTCTCGCAGCAGGATTGAGTGAAAAGGTTGGTTTTACATATATTTAAAATAAAGCATAAATTATAGCCCAACTTTATGCCAATGGGAGTTAGTGTGTGCATCCGTTACATTTTCTACATACTGTGTATATATCCATTACCTTTCGCAACATATTTTGTATCTATCCATTATTTTTTCTACATATTATGTATATATCCGTTGCATTACATACATAGGGTGTATGTATCCATTACCTTTCTTTACATATTGTCATCGTTAGTTCCCTTGCCCACCATGTATAAGGAAATGAATAGTCTTCCGCGAACCAACAACAGCAACTGCCGCGGCAACCAACAGTAACAGTAATACATGGAAGCCATCGCAAATATCCGCACTAAAATAAAAAGGGAATCCCTCTGTACCTCAGCTTTCCCCCGTCTGCATTAAGGTTTCAAAACATTTTTTTTTGCACGGACGCAAGGAGGGTAGGAAGACATACATGATAAATCATAATATAGTAGTATATGAAGATGAGGGTCCTAAACCAAAAGAGGATCCTAGACCAGGAACCCCCATTCCCCCTCCATAATTTTAATATTCCTAAACCAAAAGAGGATCCTAGACCAGAAATCCCCATTCCCCCTCCCAAATTTGGAGACTAAAGAGTGCTTTTTGCAGCTTGTAGAAACAGATTTTGCCTTTGTTCACGCTTGTTTGTGGTTTTGTTGGTCAGTTAACACGTTTATGTAGAAATTCTTTTCCTTGCGTCAAGGCAATATATTTGAAAGGAATAAAGTATCGAATGCCCACAGATTTCAAGACCGGAGCTATGTCATTGGTGTGGAGCTACTCATCCATACAGAGGATACATGAGTGGATAATAGTTTTCGTAAATGTAGTTTTACGGTGCCCTTTCTTTTTGAGAATATAATAGTTTGTCTAAGGTCCCTTGTTATACTAATAATTACACTGTCAAATTACGATTTACTGTCACGAAGCACACACTCCCGTTGAACGTGACACATGTTTTTTCTTCATCATAAGAAGGGGTAGCAGAATCCACTTTGAAATGAATGACTGTTAACAACTCTTGTTCTCCACGGCATCAGAGTATTCCGTATCAAATTCAATTCATTGCTAAATGTGATGAACTAGTACAAATTGGAGGAGGTACCTGTTGTTTTTCTTGAGAGTTGTGTACTCGTCCAGAGTAGCAAACAAAGAGGTGAGAAAAGGCGATAGACAACGTTCTCTTCTCTGAAAAATAAAATCTTTGGTTGGTACCTCAGCTTCTGACACTCGAGTGAATTGGCTGTATGTGTTCAGTACGATTGCTATTCAACTGGATGATACACTTCGGTTCGGGGACATCGACATCATTGAAAACTAAATAATTAAATTCCATTTATTAGACGGGAACGCATGCGTGTCGACCGTTATAGACGAGTTCGAGAGTAGAAGCGTGTAGCGGATCGGTCATGGGTACAGTCACGCGTGCCGTATGGTCTGGATTTCTCTTTGACATTGAAGGGCTTTTCTATAAAAACACCCACCCTAACGTCAGCAGCTATATACGGCCTTTTTCTATGAAGCACGAGAGCCAAATGTTACGTATATGTAATTTAATTGCTCGTGTGTTAGTTTTGAATTCTCTTTTATTTTATTTTTTATTTCATTGCAAGTTATTATAATGATGATTTTATTCACTAGATTTGACTTTTTTCAGAAAATCCAGTTTAGTTCTAGTAAATAACACTGTTGCTTCATTTTTACTTTTAACTCACCTTGGTTGAGACGTTTGTAAACACTAAGTTGAATTGATAGGTTATTACCATGGTCATGTTCGGTCCACGTGTTAGCCATGTTGTTAACAGTCTTTTTCATTCATTTCCAGTGTGGGAATAATTAATTCTTAGATAGAACTGTGTTGAAAGACTTGTAGTAAGTGATCACGTGACCCATCACGCAGTCTGAAATTGCGTTTTAGTGGAGTTTAATACTCAATCTCAGTGTTTCTGATTCAGTAGTAAACAACGCCTTTAAGAGCATAAGGTGCTTTTAGTGTTGTTGCCAAATGATTTTAAAGTTCTTCTGTTTTTTGGAATTTAATAATTTAGATTCTCTAGGAAACATACATAAGTGCTCTTTTTTCATCAATATTCTTGGACAAAGACATTCAGTGGAAATTCTTTGAAATTCTAAAGCCGGAGTATTACTCTTGATTCACAAAATTCAACGAGGAAGTTTTGACACATCAATACTGCATTCATCTGACGTCATCATCCGCCGTTTTGGAACTTCGCCGGGATTCAAACTTTGATTCATATAGGACTTTTTATTGATAGGACTTATATTTTTAGATTCCAGGATTAATTTGTGGATTATATTCACAAACTGTAAGTCCTTTTTCATACTTTTTCTGTTTTGTTTTTTTTTCCTAGGGAAATAAATTATTTTTGTTAAAATTTACAAAGCTTGTTGGCTTCACTCTTTTCCTTTGTTACTTTTGAACGAGCCTACACGTAACACAAATTCTAAAGGTATGGTCCCTCTGAGAGCCGCGCAGTGGGTGGTGGAACAGTTGAAAACGTTAGCAGAGAAATGGCCTGAGAGAGGCAGCAGGCTGGGAAACTGGGGAAGACATGTCATCATCGACTTGGCCGACCAAGACAAAATCATCAAGTACCCCTTCATCCTAAAGGAGATAGCCGAAGACAACATCTACAACATAGGAATCTATCTCTTAATGCAAGTTTGATCTCAATGTTCACAACGTGTATGCTTGGCCAGAGACACATCATTTCACGGAGTGTGCAAGATTGATTTTTACTGAGGGTAAGTATGAGGGCGATACAGACGTCTCAAGATACGAATCGAAGCTTCAGTGGGTTATTGGCAGGGGACGAATTCAACTAACTCCATTTGCATCAATCCAGTGCACCTAATCTGTCTGTAGCATTAGAATGTCCACTAAGCCGACGGTCACTTCTGCCTAGAACGCACCATTATAAGTGTAAGGTGCATGGCAATAAATCCAAACGCCCCTACAGTTTAGCGACGAGGGGGAAGAGCTCATAACCCTTCTCTACAGCACCGCCTATATGCCCAGGCCACAAAACTTGGAAAACTGCAAGAGCGAATTGCTAGATTTGACAGCCTATAGTGCTAGCGACACGCTGACAACACACCTGATTACCTACCTCAACACGTGCGATCACCATCTTCCAAGCCAAAATTAACTTTTCTCACACAGACCCGCAGGCTTGCAAAAGAGATGTGTACTCAAAGAGTTTTTCCCGCTAAAATGACCATTGCAAGTGGGTCCCGTTACATTGGGGCTGAAATTATTTCCGCGGGGTATAATCTGGAACAAGACCTGTACAGTCGCCAGCCAAATACTTGAGATCATTCTCGGGAGACTGAAGCAACAAGTTGTACATGTCTGCATTGACAACCAGGGCCAATCCACCATGTCTGACGAGGACCACTAAGAAGAGGTAGCTAAAGACCATCGTGCCATAGACAAGAAATTACGTCTCATATCTGAGGTTGGCCAGTGCCAGAAGAAGTAGGACAGGACCCATCAGATCTTTCTTGAACATCATAAAAATCACTTCCGGATACGCCCGTACCGTCTGCGATGGCATCCGCAGAACATCCGATACCAGAATACCACTGTTACCATTCCAGGGACAGACGAGTGGTGGGAGCTTGTGCTCAACGAGATCTTGGAAGGGACTGTTGTTGCCACCGAGGATGCTGTGGAATCTCCAGATTGACGGATTGGCTATGCCATCACAGTTCCAAGCTCTCAGGGAAATATAACCAAAAGCACGCTGAAAGTATGGATTGTAGATGACTATGTCTTATGGCCCAATAATAGGTATCTTGCTTTCTCGCGCGTGAAGTGTCTCAACTCAAACGTGTTGGGGGCCAAGGTTCAGCGGTGCTACATAGCAGAAAATCCCCCAGGTTGTCCAGATACTTATTGCACAACATCAACAGGACAGGGCCAGTGTTTACGTTGTAACCCGCGCAAGAAAGCGGAAGGTCGATGGCATGCACTACCTCAAGCAACAGCAAAATAATCGCTGTGCTGTATGCACTGTCGAAATGCTCTGAACCTCCCAGACAAAGACATAGTTTGGATCGCATGGACAACACCCAACAATCGAAAGGCAGTGCGAGATTGACCTGTTTGGAGTTGAACCACAAAAAGTGGGATGATGGTGGTGGTGGTAGAGAGGCTGGGTCGCTGTGTTTTAAAACCAAACTACATATAGGCTGGAGGGTTGTGTCCCTGTAATGGCTGCAAAACTGCCCTCACCTACCGTTTTTAATGTAATATACTCTAAGAATGTGTTCGATATACGTGTGGACGAGAAGAGTTACTTCAAAAGACGTATCGTCAAACCACTGAATGCTATCTTCTTCCTCATCTACATCAAACTGAAAAATTGGTTGTTTGAGCAGGAAAAGCAGGAAAAATATGACCAGTACAAACGTCAAAAACTCATAGATGGCATATGGGTTATGGGATTAAATGAATACCTAGAGGGTTGTTAGTATTTAAGAGTGGTGAATGTCTCTAATTAAATCTTATGGCACAAAGCCTTAAAAGTGCATCGCGTAGAGTATATTTTCGACCCTTCTGGTAGCAAATCGAACCTTTTGGATGGCGCATCTTTGTTATAAGTGTACCGCGCGTTAACCTCTACGCCACAACCCGGTGTAAGGAAAGTCCCTACCACTCTTGCGAAGCCACGTTGGGTGCACTTTGCGGTGATCTTGCAAGCAATTCATGCCACGTCATTGAGTGCTGCTAAGCCGAATCTAGGCTCATTTACCTTTTCCACGAGGCATAAGCTTACCCACGTACCCAGCTGAGAGTACTGGCAATGCTAAATCTGAAGAAAAAAATTCCTCAGTGAAGTGTATGTTGACTGATGACCCGGTCCAGCCGTAGCTGTGTGTCAGGGAGCACAGCTTATAGCTCTTTCCTTACAAGTGTGTTTGGGCTCCGCAGATTGGAGGCAAACTGCAGAAGACTGGGGCACTATAGCGGCCTCCATTTGTAGCTGAGTGCAAACCTGTCATTAGCATTGAAAGCCTACTCAGTGGTCAATAGCTTGGCCTCTGGGATATCAACTATGAGTTGTTGAGGTTACGGCTATAAAAGTATCTGGTTTGAATCGCTGGGATTCAACATAAGACTTTCAAACGTTGGTGATTTTACAATCAGCAACTATAACTACACTATTACCGTCCCGGATGCTGGTGTTTACTTTATTTGCCTCTGTGGGAGTAATGTTGACGAAATGTGGCCATCAGTAGTAATATGTGGCTGTAGGGCGACAGACGGAAATTAACATTAGCCAGCGCTAAACCACTGGAAATTCTCAGATATGATCCTATGACTGAAATAGGAAATTAACATTATTATCCCAGTGTTATGGAGTTAAGGAAAGCTTACCTCTATCGTAAAATGTAATGTTAAAAATATTTATAATTTTAACAAACACTTTGATTGGCGATCACTTCACAGTTAATATCCAAGACGTCTTTTGGAGTGGCTAACACTGTGTCTACTACTGCTCAACACCCCTTCACCTACCATCTAACACCCCACATTTACTATCAAACACGTAATTTTGAGTAACCAGTACCAACTCATCTACTAAACAACGGATAGGCGTGGTCACAGAGAGATAAACATACTTACACACTATCATGCATGGAGCATAAGAAGAGAACTGACTAGAAGTGCTTACACGCTTACATAAATCGAGTCTTCTGTAGACATTAGATAGGATGGAAAGAAGAGCAAACACACATTTTAAGACAGGAGATAGCTTGCTTTTACAATCCATCATGTGTATTAAAACATATCCGACAGAGACATTAATGCTGTGTGGAGCCAAGAATTGTTTGCTACTGTTCTCCTTTCTGCAACCCGATATTTAATGCGCTCACCCCTAATTAAAAATCAAAGGCCTTTTTCAGGTCGAGCCCAAGTCGATTAGAAAAGATGCACAATTGAATGATTGACAAATGAAAGAAATGCATTCGTTCATATTTCAGATGATAAATTCTATAGTTCTACTCTTGCTAGCTAAAATCAGTTCTATATACATTTTCTATAGAATTATAAAAAATGTTTTCGCTAAAGTGTAGAAAAAACGTTATTAACATTTGTAGGAAGCAGATACTAAGTAGATTGGATTGAGGGCTTCAGTACTATTTAATATGAGGCTACCTTTAATGTGCAGAATGTAGTTGTTCCAAATGTTTACTGAAGAAAATCTTTGATAGCTAATAGAAACAGCATTCTTTAAATTAAATCTGGTCCAATGTTGGCGAATTATTTTAACTGATTATCGAGAACGTGTCTGCTGTTACGTTCTAGAAAGATTATCAATTATTGTAAGATATATGTCGGAAGATAGAAGTGATTTCCCATATACAGACTGATCATTGCAGATTGCATAAATACCTGGACCATTTACTGTTAGATCACTCCGTATTGATGATATTTAATTGTTCTTGACTAGAGTAGAATACACTTTTTTATACAAAAGAGATGGAGATTTACTACCTACATAAGCAAGGTTTGAGCTCATGATTTGGATTCTGTCTTATGTTAATCGACAGTTTCTGGAATACATATTGGAATTAATAACACATGCACATTCCTCATCCAGTGATAAGAATACGAAACCATCACACTGTATATTTCCGCAAAAACAAACCTCTATTGCAAATAAAATGAATAATGAAATGGTCAGTGTCTAACATTTACAAAGGATCAATATCTCTCTATTACCAAAGAGATAATAATTGTGTCTGTAAGAGGCAGGAGGAAAACAGACTTTTTTCTTTCGCAAAGGACCAGTTTGTTTAAAATACTCTTTGTTTTGAACCGGCAGTATTTCAAACGACACAGATTTTGCAGTCCGAATAAGTCATTTTCATATAAACGTACGTGCTATATGAATAGCGATGTCAAAATGAAAAAGACAATTGAGGAATATAATAAAATTGTATGAATGCAACTTCTATCCGATTTATTTAGCTCGTCTACGGTAAGTAGAGTCAACTATGTGACATGACACATACATTTCCATGCTGTCTAATGATGCTATGTTAAATATTCTATTGCTTTAAAATGACATGTGCTATTTAATTATAGCTAGTAAAAACGTTTACTTTTAAATACCACTGGCTATAGAGGTAAGGATTTTTAACTCAGGTTGGACTATTTACCTTACGTGCAACAAATGAAAGGTTCAACGTAAGAGCCAGAATGAACGAGCTTGTTTTTTCATCTTTCTCAGTAAACCATTTCCATTAAAATAAAAAAAAAAATAAAAAATATGTCATAAATAGAATCTCAGAGGAGGAATGATTGCTTAATGATTGCTTTAAGATGGTCTACAAGACACTATATGCTAACAGATTTAACACTTCATATCCCTGCTAGGACAGCTCCGGTGGCCTAAGTGGTTAGAGCGTCTGTCCCGGATGCGTGAGGTCGTGGGTTCGAGCCCCGGCCGAGTCATACCATAGACTTATAAAAATGGTGCCAACAGTTGTCTCGCTTGGCGCTCAGCATTAAGAGGCTAGTGTTAGGACTGGTCGGGATAATGTGACTGGGTGGGACATGACACTACATGTCTGCGGGATGATGCCCCAGTGCTCGACGTCACTATAAAAGGTCATACTTAGCGATATGACTGAATTTTTTTAAAGCTACGTTAATAATCCAAATCACACACACACACACACACACACACACACACACACACACACACAGATACTCATATCCTTGCTAAGTGTGCTTCTGTTTTCATTCATGTTGATTAAATACATACAATATATTTGATATCTATATGTACAAAGCACAATTATTTATATCGACTGATTCCTGGTGGGTCGATAAAACCGAATATTGAAATATGCTAATTGATATGAGGGACACATAAGATGTAATTTAAAAGTCTAATAGTTAGTAAGAGTTGGTGAAGCCATTATTATGATTGACGCAACATATTTTTTTCTCATGCAATCTCTCTCTTTCTCTGCCGGTTTTCCTGTCAAGTTTACAATCAGAGAGAGAGAGAGAGAGAGAGAGAGAGAGAGAGAGAATTTAAGTTCTAAAATTTAATACAAAACTCGATCAAAGTTTGTTCAATCATTCAATCATGATTGCTGAATCTTCTGCACCTTAAATGGTATACAAACAACTTCACCATGAAAATAATGTATCACCAAGGAGTTTTACAATGGTTACCAGGTACTAAAATGGGTCAAGAAAATAGGACTTCGGGCCTATCATTACAAATAACAAGTTAGTACGAATTTGTTTTCAACACGAGCTGCTTTTATTGTGACATGACAACACGGGCCATTCAATCCGGATTCTACTGGTGGATCACACATTTAGTTTGACCTCGTCCGAGAATGTTCCCGTAATTTAACATTGATTTTGCTCTTGGGTCGTATAAATAATGATCTTCCAAGGGAATGTTGTTGTATTAGAATCCACAAGGGTGAATCAGTGCCATTTAAAGGTATATTTAATCAAATTTTTAAAAAAAACCGACGAAACACATTACTGAAATGGTCGGTGTTGAATGCTTACATTACATGTGTGATTGTTACTATAGGCCTGTACATTATAAACTGCATTATTGATAGTTAACGTTGAAGACGTCAAGGAACATAAACGTGACAAATATTCGTGTGTTCCCTTATGCAAACGAAATTATACAAATCATAAAGACATAAGGTTTCAGCATATTCTTCTTCTGAACAAGAAGGAGCTGCAAAGCAATGCATCATTATTTACTTCATGATGAAGAAACGCTCATTATAAAAATGAATGGCATTTTATTTAGTTGATCAATCAGATATTTTCTTTAAACAAATCAACATCAAACTATATTTGTGATAATTTTCATATGACAAAGTACATTCTGTCCCATAAATGCTAATCTAATGCTAACCCATAATTTGGTTATATTCTCTTCATTGTGAAGTCCATAATGTACACCCTATTCAGCTTCCAAACAGCATGTGGCTTATAAAGAATTGAAAAGTTACAATAATTCTTATGGATTTATTTGATAAATACATATCTTTTTGAAAAACAAAGGTGTTTGGTGGCTGTCTACGTGGCTAAATAATAATAATAATAATAATAATAATAATAATAATAATAATAAGTATTAAATTTAGTATCATTATTATAGCATAATTACTGAAGGTAACATATTTGGCACATAATCATCTATGCGAACTCAAAGGAAAATTTAATACACACGAAATTAATGTGTAATATAATACGAACAATATCAATGTCATGAACAGTTGACATACGTTACATTCACAGATTAAAACATACGTGGTAAGCGATTTCAGTAATATGATAAATAGGTACACACAATCAATGAATATATGATGAAAAACGATTTTAGTAGGTCCTATAGGCGCCACTTTAAAATTATGTACATTGTTTCTTTGGTTTTCTCTCTTTCTCGTGTTAGTATGAATGGTCGTATCTTGACATTACGATTCTAATTAAATTGTAGTGAATACTGCTGTTGATTATTTTATGGCGTGCTTGCCAAACTACCTAATGATGCTCGTTTTCGTAATGCATGAATATTAACGACGATTTTATTAATAGCGGTCTATAGAGGCTATCTACTGGAAACTTTGTATCAGCCGTGCAATATGAGATAAATGATTCCGCTACTTCATTTGATAAGGACCTACATAATCTTACCTTACTACGTACATGTAACTTGGTCTGCTGTAGGATCTCTCTATCAATGCTTTATGCATCAGTTTTATCGATACAAATAGAACATCTTTGTTATTAGTTCTGTGGTGGATTGTTATATCTTTATATCTATACATCCTATCCTGCCGTAAAAGTCACTTTTATCGTTTCATGTAAAGTCGTCTTTCGGGTTTTGTCCATTGTTGATTGTTTTTAGAAAAGGAATTTATTTTCCATGAATGGAAAATTCAGGAATTTTGTCATAACCTAATAAACATGAGTCGTATTATTAGAATACTTAAAGAGGTAAAAATATCCTCTTCAATAGATAATGAATGCGTCGTTTTTTATTTGATATTTACTGGCTCATGTTTCTTTTTCAGAGTTATTAATGTGTTAATTGTGTATGTTCTCTCACAGATATTAGTGGTGATGAAATAGACGAGGTGTCGTCAATAAAAGTGCCAAAGCCAAGAACAAGATATACAAACCCTTTGGGTAATAAGTATGCATATTGTTCATTCTTTACTTTGGTATTTTGCATACTTATTATATAGACAATCAACTGCCTGTACATATTACAAACGCCATTAAATGGCACTTTCCGTCGTGTATGAATTGTACTTCTCTTTTCTTGCCGGTGTATGTCACAATATAATAATTCAAGATGACTCTAAAACAGTGTTATCTGTGTAGGAACTAAATGTAAATTACTGTTTTGTGGTATTTACGATTTACACTGCACGGTAGCAATAACAACTTTTGACAATTATCGTTAGGTAAGCACAAACTCAAAACTTGACATCTAATTTTGAGATAAAAACTGTTTTGGGACGTCAGATATTATATCAAATCCTTTGCAGAGACACTGGTATTCGTCATCACCATGGTCATAATCATCATCATAGTTTGTCGTTTTTCTTTAGTCCTTGCGTCGTGCATCTGTTCATGCGTGAGTTGTTTATTTTGTGTACATTTTCCAATAGGACGAATAGCATATTTTCTCTGCCATCCTAGCTAGCTACGTACCTATCATTGTGTCCGTTCCAATGTATTAAAATGGACGCCACATAGACTGTTCAGTGATGAAACTGCGAGGTGTACACACATTTAAAATTGTTTTTCAAATACTTTATTAGATGTAGCTGTGATACTACCGGCGTTGCTTTGACACTTAAAGGGTCTACATTAATATTTCCAGCCAATATCTGTTGTAAACGCTCCAGTAAATCCCACCTTGCATGAGAAAACGGCTATCGATGATTGGAAAAAATGAAACGATTTATAGGCCATGTGTGGTATCATAGCGTCTGATTGAACTGTTTGATGTTTAGTAAAGGTTACATCCACGTGTAAATCTCAGTTAACGCTTATTGCATGTTGTTTGATGAGGAGATTACTAAACTGAAGAAAATATTGAATATTGAATGCAATTTGCTATGCTTTGGCACTGGATTGTTTTCTCTTAAAGGCACATCACCAATATTATTGAGAATGGAGAATATGATATTCTCCCTATATATATATATATATATATATATATATATATATATATACTGTATATATATATATATATATATATATATATATATATATATATCTGTGTGTGTGTTTGTGTGTGTTTGTGTGTGTGTAGATAAATGCAGCTTAGGAGACTAAACATATATAAAATGACTGAATTATGTAGACTTAGTTTGCATTGGCTACATGACCTCGTTGAGGATCATTCATTTGATGTTTATAAATCGGTGCATGAACGTATTTAATACATTATATTTTCAGTATTTCGGGATATTTCCATGCAATACTCAGTATTTTTAATCACATATAGTCTATGTCGTGTGGGTCGCCATTAATGCAACACGTCTGAATCAATTACATATTCTCCAGTAAATGTACTGTGATCAAAAAGAATTAAACACATTTTAACTTAATACACTAACATTGTTTTAGTGAAACTTGCTAAGCACGCTATTGCTGTTTAAAATAAAATATTTTTAAAATAAAATAGTTCGTGTACATACAAATTATTGCATGAAATATATAGTGAAAGTGTTTTGAAATAATTTGCAAACAAACTTATTTCATCGAAGTTTCGTCAAAGCGTTGAGAAAGGAAACTTCTTCTACAGAGGGTTGAGACTAACAAGATTCTAGCAATCTCTCAAATTAAAGGCACAACAATACTAAGTCACAGCTCAGAAGTATTAACAAACTTTAAAAATGTATCACTTCAGCATGCAAAAACCTGGCGACTATTATGAATGAAATTTTTTAAATGTTTTTATTAAAAATTATTTACTCCAAATTCAGATAAAGTTGCAGACATTTTGATTATATATATATATATATATATATATATATATATATATATATATATATATATATATATATATATATATATATATATATATATATTGGGGGATCTAAGCCTCCATGTTTACCTCAAAATGGCAGCCGTACTCATATTTGAACAATATGGAAATCTTTTAGAATGAAAGTTCTTGATCTTCTCGAATTTCCTTTCAGCAGTGAAAACTTTGAAATCATCTTTAATTTGACAATCCGTTAATATCCCCAAATCTAACAAAACTTTGATTTGATGATACAATGTAAAATTAATAATCTGTACTGTGGACTTTCCAGTCACATTGGTATTGAAGGAAATGTAAAGGGAAACAAAGCTTTCAAAGCCATCTGCTCTCTTCTATTTGTGAACCTTGACCAGAGTGGATATTATGTTCACTGATACATGAATATATTTATGTTGAGTGTGTCGACTACTATCCAGTGAGGTAGTAAGTCTGAGATTATAAATCAGTTAACTTTATTGTGATGTATCACCAGATAGAATCCTGAACTTTTGTGAAGAAATTCAGCCAATATGTTGAATTCTTACCCTATATTTGTAAGACGTTGTATCTTACATACCTTTCATCGAGTTTTAACATCTGTACCTATCAGATTTTGTTTTGTTGCACTACATGTGTACTTTTTGGGGAGAGGATGTCTTTATTGAAGTCTTTTGCATTTCCTTACTGTTTCAGTTTTCGGATACTTTCTAATTGGCACCTTGTCGACATGGTGTAAACGATGTACATCGAAAACTAAGATAAACCTTTATTTACCCATTTTGTTCTGACTTAGACAGCAAATGATCCAACAGAAGAACAAATTGCCACGGAAAGTACAGCTATCGATACAAATCTTCTAAATCCCTCATCCTCAAATGAAGGTCCTGTAACTGCTGTACCATCAACGACGTATGAATGAATTCAACCCGCACTGCGTACTTTATGGCAAAGTGATGATTGTAAAGAAACATCAACGGACAAGAACAAAAGAAGCAATAAAAAATCTAAAAATAATACTACCTTACCATCAACGACAGAGGAAATCGGAACGGTATTGAAATCTCTAACCAAGCCTGAGCATTGTGTCTGAGGTAACAAATTAAAGTGATATCCTAATAGATTATCCGTAAGATTGTATAAGGTTCACGAATTTTCTATCTTTACAAGCGATAACATAATACCCCACAAACTATTTCAAATTAGATTCAATTATCACTCTCTCATGACATACATTTTAAGAATTTCAGATCGATATTTTTGTCAGGAAACAAATGATACCAATGCCGGAAACAATGTCATGTTATATTAATAATAAGAAAGCCTGTTTCCATGTCAAGTGCCATGCAATGCTAAACCATGATATGTTCTATAACATCAGAATCATCTGACAAAAGGAATCGTTGCTTCCACCTGTGACCAAATTGTAAATAATTCTCCTTTTAGCGGACTCCCCGCTAAATAACTGATTTGTTATTTTGCTATATAGATGCAAACTCGCTTGCCATTCCATGCAGTTTGTGATATTTCAGACGTATACAAAGTTAATATAAATGGCGATAAAGTGTATTTTGTGACAATGCTAAATAAATGCAGTGTGCATTTCTGAGATGTTTCATTTCTTAATGATTTAGGTGTGTATTTCATCACATATCTTAAATAAATAAATACATATATGATAATCTTTTTAAATGAATTCCTAACTCCTTTATTTGTGAAAATAGTGCCTCGTCAATTTATGAAGAGCGTTTACATCATGTAGAGTTGAAATGTATACATATTCCTGTCTAGTTTTCTCCTACAGTTCTTCCAACTTCAAAATTGTCACATTTGAAAACGATGAGGAAATGAAACATCAGTATTGTGATGATCCAGAGCAAACTATATTATTGCGAAATCACAGATTAATGCAAACAGACGAGATGAGAAAAAAGTTGACTTTCATATTATATCAAATTGGGAGAGAATACGACTCATCCGTGTAAACGCTGAAAATATGATCAACACTAAAAGTAAAGTTTGGTCTTATCTTATTATATTAATTTGAATCGCACCAGTTCTAAAATAGACCCTTTTCATTAGACCCGAAATAAAAGATTTTCTTTCTCACCAGAGAACTATATGAAGCCTCCAAAAGACTGAAACATTATTTGAAAGGAACAAGTGTTAAAAAGGCAACAAAGACAGAGCTGATGAGATTGGGGAGACGAGTGAAGTTTTTGAACACGAATCCTAAACTTCAAGGTGAATATAGTGTTATACACAGTTTATTCATTTTGAATATCCCTTTGAACACAATATAATGCTTTAGACAGTTTAATACACCTTTCAGAACGTCTGGCGGATTACCAATCTTAGAATCTTATGATTTTTCAGTCTTGTTCATTGTATCTCGAAATCAAACAAAAGAAGAAAGCTGTTGGTAATCTTTTGGAATACAGATCAACCATTGTGCACAGAAGTTAATGCATAAAATATAGTTTACAATTACGAATGATCCTACTTAGACCTGCCCTTTTAGACAATGAGGATCGTCCATATGAAATACTGCAAACTGTTATTAAGCAAAGCATTCACCTTTTTTCTGTTGGTAAGACATTTAACGTCGCATACTGACACTTGAATCGGGTCAAGCTCGACACACTTTTGTGATCAGTAGTCTTCTACTCTCGTACGTTTGCATGTACAATAGTTTTATTCATCGCATCAATTCTAACAACGGCTGTGTGATGTAGATGCTAATATTAAGGCAGCTAAACTTGGGTCTGAAATGTTAAAATAAATATGAAACTTCGGTTCCCGTCTTTGCTTGACAGTACAACAGAAACTATTTGTTAATTATATGTTCAATTTCAGGTAACGAAACAAATAAAGGTAGACAATGGTCGACTATAAAAGAAGAGGATGAGAATATTTCCCAACGCCACACGTGCTACAGTTCCAGCGAACCTAATCACAGCCACTAGTGTACAAAAGTGTACACCTCCTGTACCGTTCAGACGTACATCATACGCATCAACTGGGCAAATTGTTTCAACATGTAAAGAACATGTTACACAATCAACAAAGTCTATAGAAACTGTTGTCAATAATCTAGGATTAAGCCTCTGCCCAATATTAACAAGTCAACAAAAATCGAAGTCAAATTCAGAGTACGAGACTGCAAGACCTGTAGATCATTTACGTTACAGAAAACCAGACTGCATCGATTCGGTTCGCCGTCCTTTTTCCGTAGCCGAAAAGCATGTAACCAAGGCCACAGAATCATCACAATATGAATATTCCTCCATACAAATGCTTACATTGTCAGATCATACATCTCCTGTTCGAAATGTAAGGGTGTACAAACACAAAAAAGACACCAGCAAAGACTGGAAAAAGGTATTTAGCATACAGTTATGATAAAATAACATTGTATGTGTGAAATGTTCCCAGCAAAAAAGGGCATATTTAATCATTGATATAAAAGTAATGAAATAGTTTTAGATCATTGTCAATAAATATTTTGTTTCTATTATTTCCAAACTATTGGGCTATATGGTTTTCTATTGATTCTATTTACAATTTGCTCACAGATGTTTACCTATCATGAAAATCTATATATTTATATATCATGAATTTATTTTAGGGATAATATCTAATCGTGAAAAAAGAATTTAAGGTCTTTTTCCTTTTAAAGAGACACAATTAAGATGTCTGGCTCATCAAATGAGCCATTCAAATTAAGAAAAACATGCAATGCAGATTTCAAATCGTTTTTAGGCGCCGACTATTTATTCAGAGTTGCGGTTGCGTAATGTTATCTTTCCTCGTCTCAACTGCTTATATTTATTCCTGGTGGCAAAAGAGGTGAGTACAGCTATTCCTTGCAGAACAAAGAGGGGAAAATCTTCTTCTTCTTCTTCTTCTTCTTCTTCTTATTATTATTATTATTATTATTATTATTATTATTATTGTTGTTGTTATTATTATTATTATTATTATTATTATTATTATTATTATTGTTTTTGTTTTTGTTGTTGTTGTTGCTATTGTTGTTGTTATTGTTTCCTCAGACCCGAAATTCAACATTCGACGATAGATTCATTTGCCATCTTCTGATGTATATGGAGGAGAGAAAAGACCTCCCAACACTTCAGGAAGAAGCATGAACAACCAATTCCCGGCTGGACATTTCACATTGAATCCAGCAGATGGTATGTTAATGTGCTTGTTTGAATAATCATATCAGAAAGTTTTTAACTCCGGGAGATGATAAATACAAACCTTGTCACGAGTATAAACGCTCATATTAGTGAATAAAACTAAGTATATTGGGTAGAAGGTGGAAAATAATTAACTGGTGATTATTCCGTTTATTCTGAGTGATTGTGATTTTCCGTTCAGTTTCATATATTTCATTTCTAATTTAATTAACGCGGTGATTCTACCAGAAACCGTTCTTTAACATTAATTCATACGGCACTTGCTGCGTATAGCCTTATATTAATTATATCTGATTACTGTAGCATAGTATTGTCCATTAACGGTGATGTTCTATTGGTACCATGTAGTTCAAAATTATTTATTGTGTGTTGACAAACATGACAAACATAAAGGTTCCATAGATTCGACTATTTCTTTTGAAAATGCCCTTGGCCTACTTTATCTTAAATCATCTTAAACAGTCTAAGCACCATCACTAGAAGATTATATACCCCTCTACTTGACTTAGGTCACAGCTAAATATTTACTGGACACTCGGTTATCGTAATGGAATTTTGCATTCTAGATGTTTCTAAGGTAAGAATTAAGATTCTATCATTAACTCAAGTCGAAGTAAACATGTTTACGGCAAAGAATGGTCTCTATATTTAATATACAATTATAGATTTGATTTAGCTATGCATTATGTTGTTTACAAAATAAATGTTACTGGTCATATATACCATTAACTTGATTTTGGACAAGGTCAAATACAAGATACAGATGTACATAACATATAATCATTAAGAAAAGCCAACACATAATACAAATTAAATGTACATTCTCCACCATGAAATTCGATATATAGATGTCGAAATATTCCTTAAAATCATACTTAGTATCTATCGCAATATTATAGAATATGTTTCCTTACAGAAGGTTCTGAAAAGTCACGTAAACAAAATGACTTGGATCCCTATAGTATGTCTGCATCAGTTTCTACTCTTGTTTCATAGATTTGTCAACGTCCAGAGCGAAACTTATGACAGTATACAGCCCTCCACCACGGCCAAGAGGAAAATAATATCACGTATTCTTTTCTTATGGACATGTGGAGAATGACGAAAGCTGGGTTAGATGGGTCATCACTATCCTGGAGTCTTCACCTCTCAGTTATAAGTGCTGTTTCGACAAGAGAGATTTTATGCCAGGACAACCTATGCTTAATAAAACTAAACTGGCTATCAGCGAATCGGTAAGGTTTGTTATTGTGTTGACCAATAAATACATAAAATGCGAAAGGTGTCAAAGAGAGTCTGATATGATACAAATATGCAAAGCCAGCATAATCCCGTTGCTGTTGTACAGCTGTCATATTCCTATAAAATTTAAAAATTTTGAGTTCTATCACCGTGTCCAACGACAATTGTGACTGGTGGGTACCCTTTCTGAGGGCACTGAATGGTAAAATTCCCACCTTCAATCTCCGAAGCAAGATCACGTATTCCTGCTTCACGGTGATTCAGTCAAGGACACAGAGCGCATCGAACTGCAAATGACCGCTCTAGAATCGTCTGAGCATGGATTTCGATGAACATCAAATGGTAGAAATTTCCTAAGTGGTCAGACAATAGCTAGAAATATATTTATGCACGCCGATAAAGCAGCTTTAACGATATTTGCTTTTTCTAAATATATTCACAAAAATATATGGTTGAATTGCTGGCAGTAATTGATAGATCAAGGTGTTCATACAATTCCTTTAATGTTTGACCATATCGAAATTTTCAAGGGCAGGTGAAAGGTATAGTTATCTTTCATGCAACAAAAGAGCAGGATATCCGGCTTCCAAATCTTATTGAGCAACCGATGAAATATATGGAAATAGACAAAAGAGTTTGTTGGAAACTGAATATGGAGCAACACGTACACGATCCCTTCTAAAGTCCAAAAAGTTTATTACAAAACTTTTATTATTACAGAAATTACGAACTGCTCTGAGTATTGGGCACAAACCGGGTCCATATCTGCAGTAGAGATTAATGACTTAACCGTAAATTAAAGACGCATGACACAATGGATTGAGACCAATATCTAGTTGTAAATGTTATATGGTTATGTTCAGTGTGATTATTGCATACACGATGCTATTTGAAGGCTGAAAAAGAACAATAATACGCAAAGGTATGATTGACTCATTACGTTATGACAAATGATTAAGCACGTAATATTGTTTATGAAACTCCTTGTTAATTATATATATATATATATATATATATATATATATATATATATATATATATATATATATATATATATATATATATATATAATCACATATTGGTAAGATGGACAACTAAGACTAGGAAATAATTGTTCTTTTGTTCAATCAGAATCCCGTAGAAGATTAAAACATATATTGGTGACATGAACATTCATAAATCTAAAATAAGAGGGGAGCATTTGACACAAGAGCCTTGTCCTCCGATATTGCAACTACCATTCATACAATGGTACAGGTTGGCTGTCGATATGCATTTGGAACTTTAAAAGCTGTATATTCTGTAAAGGAAGGTTGTGCACGAAATTCTGTCATAACGGACATATTTTGTGTGGTGGAGCTACTAGCAGCCATATAGTTATACACCGTCAAATTGCAGTAGAATGATGTCATCTGCACTTACTTCCACATACATCCGGTGGCAAGAAACAAAGGTGGAGTCCAATCTAATTGTGTTGAAGTAAGATGAGGTTGTCAGCATATTTGATTCCTTATTCCACACCTATCATTTATATTTCCCCCTCAATATACGAAAGATGAAGTCCTACTCGCAAAGGTACCAATTGAAAGTGTTTTGGGGTGGGTTTCTTTAAAACGATAGATTACTGTCCAAAGATTAGCACAGTAGAGTCCAATGCCGAAAAGTTTGTGGCGGATAACATTATATAATCAATTACCATTTAATACAGTGAGAAATAAAACTGTCGCATTGCCATGTATTCCAACGATAATTTAGGTTTTACTTTTGTCATTCGGCGTATGTAACACCCTCAGAACTTCAACTTCATTACTGTTTATTATTGTTACTGCACTTGAAGATGTTTCACGGAGAATATGTTCGGGTTCATATTTATTGACTGCCACCACGTTCAGTTTTAGACTGCTTTAAATACTGCATTAAATTACCATGCATTCAAAGGTACTGACTTCTATTAAATTAGATCCTATTGTGTGTGGACTGTTCATTATTATTCACAAGCATATGTAACCTCAGATATTTCTTTGACTGTTGAATCTTCCGTCTGCAAGAAGAAAACCATGACTTTATTATGAGGTTTACAATTACCATTCTGTTTAAGTATGAACTTTAGTTTAAACTCAAAAGGGAGGACACTCTTACTCTTGTGTTTTATGTTAATGAAGCGGTTTATTATTATAACTGTTAGAGTGCTGAGATTTTAAAATGTACTACTTACTCTTTCGTTGATGGTACGGGAAATAATATCGATGAAGAAAGAGACAGTGCTATCTTGGGGTTGTATTATTTGAAATCTATTAAAGTGAGAGTGAAACACCTATGATACAATATTCATAACATCGTGGTGTGGCTATGTATTGTGAATATGATCTTTTGTTAATGTTCATGCAATATAAACTTATTGACAGTAGTACCATTAAACACTGATATCTTGAATAGATTTGAGCCACGAATCACACGGACTTGTATAATTTAAAACCTATTGCATTCTCCATGGCAACTGCATTTATTTCTATCTCCGATACGTCAGAAATGCAATTCGTGAACAATACTATCTCATACATAATTTACACACACACACACACACACACACACACACACACACACACATATATATATATATATGCACACACACAAATAATAATTAACTGATAATAATATTGGACACCCACTTTAATCCAAATTTACATATAAACTATTGATCTCCATCCCGATGTCTATCTATCAATCTGATTCTTCCTCTGTTCTCATTTATTTTGCTACTTGTAGTTAATAAAATCTTCGGATATTAATACACTATTCCTAATGCAGATCTCGTACTACCAATAACACTATGGTTTTGAACCAAAAATCTATGCTAGATTTTCTACATTAGTTTTAAAGAAAAAGGAATGCAAAAATTTTATATCTAGTATCAATTATTTGATGTCAAGGTTTATATCTAAATATAGAAATGTAAGTTCTGATATCAACAATTTTAGTGTTTCATTTACAATATATTGAAGACTCTTAAAATGATTACTCATAAGTTTATATCAGATAATACTTTGCCTTAAATCTCGATTACTTCTATCGAGGAAATTCCCTTTCTCATATATCATACTTGCGTTAGTCTGATGACTGGTATTTCCTTCGCATCATGTTTAGTACGTCGTCTCAGTAATCGTTGTCATCGCACACGTTAATACAATATAAAGAGAGTAGCAATGAAAACTTAGGGGTAAGGGTTTAAGTTTAAGTTATGAGTAAACATATACAAAAACACAAATATAAACACTATTCTTTTCCAAATAGAATTAAGATAAAAACACGAAAGATTGTTTTTAATGAAGAAAATAGAACACGTGGTCAACTTCTTGAACACTGAACGTTTAACCATTGACGCAATGGCAAATGTATGGGTATATACTAAGCAAACGAGGAACCAATAAGAGGTGATTGAAACATTTTCATGTATTTACAGTTTATCAATTATTCTGCTTTAACTAACATTACTACCGACAGTAAAATTTGTATCATAAATAATTGTAACAGGATTTCACCTGACTGGATGCTTGGATTAAATGACATCACAACACAATGTGATGAAAGATGGAAGTTTATAAATGAATTAATAAAAATATATATCCTCTACAACATATATAGTGTGATCCTTTCACACTCCAAACACACGACTCATTCGATTACTTCACACAAACATTCACAAATGGGAAAACAAAAATGTGATTTATACATTCAAAATGAAAATGTGATTCATACATTCAAAAATGTTTTTGATACATTCAAAAATGAAAGTAAGATTCATATAATATCATGTAATGAAGGTTAGATTCGCATAGTCTCATGTAATAAAAGTAAGATTCATATAATCTCATGTAATGAAAGTAACTCAGTTGTACTCAGTTGAAACACACCATATGTTCCATGTACTCAATTGAAACAACATAATTGAAACAAACATGATCAATTGTAATCAACATAACAATTGTACCAAACATATGACTCATGACTCATAGTCATTTGTACAGCTAGTACGATTCATAACCACGTATGGCTCTTATAAATGCTTGTAAAAACTTGCAAAAGAAACATTTTGACCTGGTTCACGTGTCCATTGTCAAACCACATAGTTCTCCTGAATTATTAGGTTGGCCCACACTTGTATTGGCCACACACCTTGTTCATGGATCCACCATGCGCACAAGTTTACAAACCAGCACTTTCGTCCTACACTCGCACACACACACAGCTAAAATAAAACCAAACTGGTCAAAATAACAGGTACGGAATTAAAATCTATAGACACATGCTACTAAATTAAACTCTTAATAGCGATCTGTAACAGTTAAATAGTTTACAACGTTTCAAATCCGCGTAGTGATAATTATCAACCCTAGGTAACGTTGTACGCATGTACTACGAAAATGATCAAATTGTCCTAAAGCGAAACCAAGTTATTCTTGCCTCATTCTGTGACAATAATCATTCCTTCCCCTTTCTGTAAGTCTGTTTGACTGTAACGTTTACCATTATTCATAGGTCCAGATACATAGTGATATGACAGAGGCGAAAAAGGAGAGAGAGAGAGAGAGAGAGAGAGAGAGAGAGAGAGAGTCTACTGGCGGATCCAAACTGATTTGGAGATACTACCAAACCAGTTTAACACAATACAGCGGGGGCGTGTTTTCTATCTGCCAATCAGAAATCAGAATACTGAGGACTTGTGATGAAAGAATTAAAAATTACTTAGAGTGTATGGGTTACCAGAATATAATCTTATATGGTATTATCAATTCCTTATAATCCAGAAATTGTTCCAAGGTATTCCGAATGAAAGTTTCAAAGTGAGTATATACTACTTTGATGACACCACTTAATTTAACACAGTTGTTAACCCAAATGTTGGCACTTCAGTGTAATAACATGAACGTAAAATATCACTGAAGTTCTTGAACGTTTCGCATATTCTGATGGAACTAGTTAAATATTCCAATCACGTATCATAAACTCACAAAATCCTTAAAGTACTTACTGTTTAATTAAAAATTTTTGCACTCTAATCAATATTACTTCTCAACGAATCTTACGAGCTGGCACAGCTGTAGAAGAATAGAGTATGTGGTGCATATGGTCGTTATACAGCGTCAATATACGCTTCGTGTAAGCAAAATCTGATTTTATATTAATTCTCGAACACTTTAAACCATATTATTTCCTTTCAAAAATTGTCAACATACTTTTCATTTATTATCCAATCAACGGCTAGGGCGCTCGTGATATTTCTACAATACAAATCAAGAATCATGCTATGTTACATGACCTACATATAAATAAAGTATGACATACTTGACCGACTTAGTTGTTCATTTGAATTTAGCGATCGGCTTGTTATAAATTTGACTCCTACGACGAAGTGTACATGTACTTTAACATAACGATAGCCAGCCACTGAATTTAAAGAATATAAATTATAAACGTTATACACCCAAATAACTAAAATATAAACTATATTGTAATTTAAAAGATGATACAGAGATCGATAACAAAACACATGAGTGTTTATATGACTTACTAGTGCCAAACGAGGTTGTTTACACGTACTATCTTCATCCGTCACTCCATCACTATCAGACTATGATAATTAATATGTAGAAGCAAGGCTTAGGGACCCTTTCTTAGAAAGTAAGGAAAAGACTCGTTCATTTAACAGTAACAGAATAAAAAAGCATCTAGAAGAGGAAATGAAAACTTTGATCTGTTAACAGAACGTACAAACAAAGCTGTTAGTGTGTAGCAGAACATTTTACGTTGTAAAAACCTCTGAGACAAATGTAGCAACCTTCTTTGGCAAAATCCAATAGAAAGGAACATTTACAAGATATGATTTTCGAGCCTTACAAGACCACGTCGACAGCCAACATCGATAAACCAGCAGCAACAAATCAATACTACCACTAAGGCAGGAGGATTTAAACAGATTCAAGGCAGTTACAGCTAAAGTTGTGCAGTAAATACGAGTTAATATTTTAAACACCAAACGGCCCTAAGCAAGTCCAATCCACATATTTTAGACCAGAGATACTAATCACATTATTTCCAAATCAAACAAAAATCAAATGTCTACATTGTAAAATGTGCATATCTGTGTATGGTGTTGTCTACATTAAAAACCCGAAATCAAGACAAAAGAAAATTCAAAACATAATTCAATTTTCTTCACTTCCTTCTGTCTTGCCTTTTTAAATTTCATAACTGGAATTGGCTGTTTCTTACGCTGATATTTCCTTGTTTAATTTTGTCACTGGAATGGGTTCATCATCATTATCATCATCATCATCATCATCATCATCTTCTTCTTCTTCTTCTTCTTCTTGTTATTATTATTATTATTATTATTATTATTCTGAACTTTCCGTAGTTTTATTTTTTTTTTTTTTCATTTTCTTGGTACATTGTGAGGACAAATGTCCGTTTTATTGACAGTGATATCAGTTACCTCAAATTTCATCGATACTTTTTCCGGTTTTAGAGGTTCATTTATTTAGATGTTATGGACATTCTGGAGCCCAATGTCCTTTAACATGGCAGATATAACAACGATCTTGACCTTTATCGCAACAAGAAAAAATGAAACAGATCCATACTACTGATTGTGTCTTTATTGAATATGAATGTTCTCAAGAGACTTGAATTGACATTACTGACGTTTGTGCGCCTTATCCCTCTTACCACGACAACATTCATGATCTTTCATTTCGTCACGTTAGGAATAGTAGCGTGATGCTAGAGGGACGTGAAAAAGACATTTCAGTGCAGTCATATACTTTCTGATTTTGCCGAGAGGATTTTAGACGCCTTAGGGGACACCTGGCGTAAAGAAAAGGTGCATCGTTATGGGCAATATCAATAAAATAAGCTAAAGCGATTGTTAATTGTTTCTCCGGATACCATTCAATGAGTTTCTTAGCGATGCATAGGAAGAGAATGGGTACAATATTTGTAATGACAGAAATAGCTAAAAGCTATTTCCACACTTTATAGATACCTGTTGCATCTACATTTTCCTGAAGTCAATGACTACGACCAGGATGGAAGTCGAAAAGAAGAACGATAAGTTTTCCACGGATGGTACCAATCTCATTGTTTGAACCCGTTTTGATTCTTTCATTGTCAATGTCCTTGGACCAGTGTACCGAGAGGTATTCATGCATGAAAACAAACTAGCTATCATACCACCTCAGTCCAATCAAACTGTCAGCCAAGGCTTTGCATTGGTTACGTTACTTGTGTGAAACTCGAGACAAGTGGATACAGCATGCTAGAAACAGTGGTGAAAAGAAGATTCGACCATATTCTGTGGATGGCTGGGATTCAGACAATCCAGAGACAGAATAGGAATGAATATTCTCTAGAAACTGAAATAGACATTTCATTGCTACGATATTTACTGCATTTATGTAACACTTCATTTCCACAGCGAAACCTAACTAATCCTTTCTCAGAGTCGACCATTGAAAAGAAGCACGACAAAATTCATACACGACAAAAAGAGTTATAACGTAAAGAATACCAAGTGACAAAATTGTGAGAAAACGACTACTACATAAGTTTCTAAACATATTTAGAATTTCGTCTCATCGTCGAAAATTAAGATGTGGGAAACATCGAACCAGTTTATTTGAGGATAAACGAATACTACTACAAACCCTTGCTGCACAAAGCTGGTGAATCTCAAGGAGAACAAATCAAATATAATCGTATGTTCTCATCGTTTCTTGGGTGTTTGGCAGAACACATCGCCAGTATGAAGGCTTGTATTATCTCGTGATACATTCTCCTCAATGGCACGAAAAACCATGCTTCCTTATGTCGTAGATGTGCTGAAAAGTGTAATGGACGTTAAAGGTATCACTGCATACGTCAAAACACGCCTTAACAGGAATGTGTCTAAATGTTGAATTGTTTTATGCTCTTGATCGTGCGTACAGTTTGCTAAAAGTATATTTTGTATTTTCTACAACTGAACATTACCAACAACACGCTGTCTTAGTTCAGGACGTCTTACGCTTACATCAACGAATGTTTGAGTTTGAAACAGATTGCAGCAGACAAAGAAGAATTCAATTCAGTACAACGGTACTGACCCCAAGAATGAAGGAAGATGATCGTTTGCTAACGTCAAGTTTCTGGATTAGTCGAAACAAGAACAAGACGGATTGTGTCCGGCGAGGACTCCAGAAGATCCCAATTATGGCAAATAACACTATCCAAGGCCTCATCGTTTCTGCCAGTTGGTGTACTCTTCTGTGTAGAAACAAAGCTCTTGTTCTACCATAAACATCATCAATAGCAACCGATTCTACAAGTATATTCGAATTGAACGAATGTATCTATGTTTGTAGACACTGATATCGTCGAATACATTGTAGGGGAAAACACAGATGATTTGTTGTTGAGAGTCATTTCTTTCAACGTGAAATCACACATCAGGTTCACTGAAAATGTGTACGTCTTCATTATCTTCCTGTCAGTAAATCTAGTTTTAAAAGAGAAATCGTCGTGAAACTATATTTTTGAAAACGAATTTCAGTTGAATTGTAACAGAGGTATCATGTGTATCAAGCAGAAGCAGGACAAAGAGGACAGTGGATGGAAACTATCTTAAGATCGACTGTTCGTACTTTAGCGGACTGGCTTGAAACCTGTGCGCGCTTAAAGGATTGCGCGCTTAAAAAAAAAAAAAAAAATGTATTTAAAACTTACTCGTTGACTACACAATTTCCATGCAAGGCTTAATAAATAGATGTTGATTGAGACCGAAATAAACTCCTTGGTCGCCGTGACACGCCCCTAAGTCACTTCACACTCCTGTCGAAGGCACAGATTTCTACTCCACATCACATGAAAGCAACGCAAAACGAGAAGTCGTAAACACTTCCCTTCTTGCCTCTTTGATAAGACCAGAAAAAAGAAATAAGAGAAGGAGAGTAGTTAGAGATGTCGATGTTTTTGATTACTAAAAGACTAAAAGACAATGGTGCACTGAGTTTCTCGAGAATGTTCCATGCCCGAATTCGATCTATTTGCCACAGCATCTATTATGATGACAGTGCAAGAATCATGGTGGGTAGAATTGTATCCCTTGTCTTCTTTTCCCTTTTCAACTATCATCCAGTTTAAAATCAAGTGACAACCCGAAGATGAACATGGATCTGACAAAAGTTACTTGTACCGGAAACACTAAGTTCATTAAGCGGACCAATTAAATAAAGGTCAATGCCAAAGTAGCTCACGTGAACAATTTTGCCCATTTGCAGTTCAGTGAAGTGGATTTGGACTTGAACAACAAACGGGTTAGCAGCAGCATGGATGCTTAACCTTACCATACTTGCCAAGTAATTTTCTTAACGCGCGGAAAAGAAGCTAATAACACACATCTGTATTTCACCTGTGTGTGGAAACCTGACAGTTTTGCTGCCTTCAGCTATATAGTGTTAAAAGAAGCTTAAAATCCCCACAATACAGGGTTTAACGGGGTCTAGCAATTGCCAAAAACAACTAAAACAAGGACGTAGTTTAAATATGATGCATCGCTTACAACTGTACGTTTGTTTGCAAGACAAGTTTTTATTAATTGGCATGGATGGACGTCTGAGCCTAGACTGAAGTAATACCGTGTTCCATTTGATGTCCTATGTTAAGGATTACAAAACTATCATGTTAAAAGCCAAGCTCTCCGAACACCTTGTGGAATTCTTGTCTATAGTGGAAGGCGACATGAATCAAATTGTGTCCATACCCACTGCCATGTATTCGGTACGACGTGTGAAAATAAATACTTTCACCACTGCGTGTGGAATCTGATCCAATATTGAATATAATTTTGTCCAAGAGCAACTGTCTAAACGTTTGCTTATTGTCCCAGAAAAGTAGTTGAGATATTACTTGACTCTGTTTGAAGCTACATGACGATTAGGAACCAGCAGTAGCCACAGGATTTCGTACAAAGGGTATGCTGAAGCCATCTTCCTCCCAGGGTGGTGAAAAATTTGACTCCTATGGATTGCCTTCTCTGAAAGACGACAAAAAATGAAAAGAAATGCTGTATTCACTGAATCGAATAATGTGATATTTCAAGGATCAGATTTTATAACGTGTGAACATTACTAAGTGTATTATCATCATCACGACAGTCACAGATTCCCATTAGAGCATTTGTTGACTTTATTGTGGATGTAGTTTCTCTAGAAACAATGATACAGATGTGCTTTTGAGAACAATGTGTATATACATTTTCATTAGTACAGAAACGTGTTGTTTCTTTGAGGGGAAAATGGAAGTGTACTAGATCTTTGGAAGTCTAATCTAACTTCACTTCTGTCAACCTCGGAAATACATTCATGTTTAACATTTATTAGAATATGTCCAAATGATGAAGAAAGGACAAGCCTGAATCTTTTTCTCTTCATTCTGTGTTAAGTATTGAGTAAAAATGATGTTACCTAGATATATTTGAAAGAAAAGTCATTTTGACAGGCTTTTTCATTTTCTCTGTTTCGATCTTTGAATTTTTATAAAGTTAAGTTTTCATTTACGCCAACGAACCTAGTTTGGTGATGCTTTCCTTCCCCTCTGCGTATCTAGCATATTATGTGATGCGTTCACAAGTTTTGTCATCTATCGTCGACTCGATCAAGAAATAAAGTGAGTTCCATTATTGATTGAAGACTGCTTGAAGCCACCACACATTTGGTCAAGTACTTCCTTTCTACTATTAACTTGTGTCGAATCTTAGAGGGAAAACAGATAGGAAAAGAACTGTAATGTCCGTGGAACCCGGCCTAGAAGGTTCGGCCACTTAAGGAAAGTGGTAGCTGATTGAAGAAGAAAAATATACGTCAATTTCTGGACCATCCAGATTTCTCAGAAACGATTATTCAATTATTGTCAAACATCTATGTTATATGCATCTGTCTCTTTGTCTATTTACAACTTGAACTCTATCCCGTTACTCCAGTGTAGTAGTTTTTTGAGTATATGAATGCATTCCTGCTCTTGTATTTATTCTTTGCTTGTGTATGTATAAGCATTCATAACCGTCGGTGAGTAGATGAGTGGTTCTTAGTGTGGGGAGTTAGAGAGAAAATGTAGGGTGGTGGATAGTCAGCGAATAAATGCTGGTCAGTCCAAACGGGGTGTTGATTAGCAGTTGATTTTCTAATATCGCATTCCACTTGTCCCTATAAATTTCTACAGACAGAATCTTAATGTTAAATTCCCATTGACCCCATAAACTGCATAATGTTAAACCTAGAGACTAATGTCAAATTATTATTCTGCCTCATTTAGTCCAAAACTGCACCATTATAACTTATTAAACTCTAGAGCCCATGGAACTGAATCAATTCACAGTTTCTTAACAAATCACGAAGTTAGGAGATAACGCATTCACTATTTAATTATAATGGGTAGTTTTGTGGTGTTTGTCGAGATTTGTAAAGTCGGTTACTGAACATTGTTCTTTATTTAGTTACCAAAGCATGCTGTTAGAACTTATTTGTCTTCTTCTTAATTTAATAAACGCCAAGCATCACTGCCAACTTTCTTTGCCTATCTGAGGAATTTTAAACTCTGGTCTTGGACTTCTAATGATTATGGGCTGTTCATCAGTAGGACCCCTACTTAACTAGTCTAGGAAAGAGTGTTCTAACTCCGCGAATAATATTTCTTCTTGCATATATTATCCCATAAAAAATATAAAAATGATTTTGTTTGCAAGAGAAGACTTGGATATTTTTCTATTCTGATCAGGGAAACTATATAAATATTTTGGTTCATGGTGAGTACACTTTATACAATTCCATAAAGTTTGTTTCTCGGCAGTAAGAATTTTTGATATTTGGAAGTTTAGTCTGTTCCGTCCGTACTAATGTTTAGTTCCGAACAGGAACAAGGCTGGTTCTTTGTGGCAACGTACCTATACTTTATATAATTAGTAGGCCCCCCTGAACTGACACACGCTTGTAAATCTCGTTCTAAACCTGATTTTGTTCAATGACATGATTGGGTCTTTAATGGTAAACGTCTTCAAGTTTATTTGACCTTTGGTTCTAATCAGGAACATAAGTGGTTCTGAGCGGGGATACAAAGCTAAGACATTTTAACAGGTTATCGTGTAGTTTCGATATGGACAGGTTTATCTGGCACTGAGCCAATTTTCACGGCAACTGCCATTCTCTGCCACGTGGTACATTAGCCATTACAATCTTGCAAATTCGTCTGTCGCGCTATCAGCTGCTTCGTGTTTACATTTGGTGTTTCTAGATTGTACATGTATTGATATTTTTATGATCGATATAAAAGCAAAGTTTAATGCAAGTAGTGGAATTTCCTGTGCAGTCAACGGATGTACAAATAACTCAAGAAAAATAAATATATGGAAAGAATCGTTTTGTGAAACACAAACAAATCCACAGTGAATGAGGATTTAGTTCCTTACAAATTTCACAGGATTTCACTTTTTGATAACACTTTAATTGTGTGTCTGCACTTGTTAATATAAGAACAGATCTTATAAGATATTTAGAAGATGACTAAATAATGCAGTTCATGTATGTTTTGATTTATGACGTGTCAGTGTTCACTTAAGGGTTGTTAATTACCTACGTGAATTGTTTTTTGCTTTAGTGTCATGGTCAACTATTTTAAGCTATAATTGGTTTGAGTCCTTGTAATAGTTAACCTGACTTTTTACATGTTACAACCTCGTACACACTGGTTTACAAAGGCACATGGTACTATCATTGATAGCTGGATGTCAAGATGTCAAATTCCAAATCGTTTGTTGTACTACGCAGTCCAGGACATCACCCAGTTATATTTACATTGTAGCTTGTGAATTACCCGTTGTGCGCCAAATCTTAATCACAAAGGTGTCGACAGTTTTAGTATGGTGGGCTGATTATCATCGGCACTCACAGGATCCTTGTTCAGCCGATTTTTATTATGTAAATGTTTGGGATCATCTTGAGGAGTGTACATTGTTAATTAAAGTATATACTACACAGCTGAACTATTTATATAAGGTTCGTCATATTTGAAGGAACCAATATAGATATTAATGCATAAATAACTGACATAATAATGTGTAACATGTATATTCCATATAACATCCAACACATTTAATATGAAGTGTCATGCAAAAGCACAGCAGACGTTATTCATCCCAATTAATGGTTCATGAAGTTTTTTAATGCTTTACATAGCATCAGATGGTCCTGTTCTATTTCATCAGCTAAACTTGGCATCATCTTCTTCTAATAAAAATAAAGAAGGCGCAATATTTAATTTTTCACAAAGTGATCGTCATAATGAACATGTACAAACTTCGTGGTCGTCTTCATTATGCCAGAAAAAATTTACACTTTCTCAACAATGTGCAAATATTTGTAAATAAAATCTTCTGCCTCTTTAACTTTTAATACATTTCCATTTTCACTCTTTGCAAAGTTATACATCATATTTGCCACTAGCAAAGAATTACTCTAACACTGTCCATATTTAGAATTAGGAAATTGACTTTTAATTTCTAGCAAAGTGTCTCCAATTAAAATCCCAGTTTGACTTGCACATAACCATTTCTCCTCCACTGACACAACAATCCACACACATTTACAGTGCAGCCATTTAAATATAAAAATTGTTGTGCTTTAACCTCACTCTCCTGCCCATGTTTTGTAAATTTTTTGCCAATAAATTTTAAATGTGGTGCAATCACTTGTCTTTTTAACGGGTACTTTGTGTGAACTGCTAGCTGTAATTCTCAATTTTCAAGAGTCTCTCCACAAAGGATATTTACACTGACTGACAGTTTCATTTTGCAGTTTATTAATATGATCTGCTTCCAGGCGTACATACTTTTGAAAACATTTTAAACATTTCCCACAAGAAGATAAGCTTTCATGAGTGCTATGATCATGAAGTGATGTATCCCCTGTACAGTTCGAAGGTTCACTTGTGAAATTGATGTTCATTGTTGTTTCTTTACTTTGAAATAAACCTTTAAGTGGTGAATTGTCATCAGCGGTTTTAAACTCTGCCTTTGTCAAATAAATGGTGCACTACTTCTCTGTCATCTTTAATTGGGTTGTCACCAATTTTGGGTCTTTGGAATTTAATATTTGCAAGGGGTTTCAGTTCAACATTTCTCTTCTTACCTCCGCTCCACTTAGCTGTCTTATCAGTATAACTGACCCCCTAAGATTATTTCTCACAGCATGTTCAATTTTCCACAACAAGTCACCGACATGACTGCACTAGTGTCCTTTCCCCGAAATACATGCACAACACCCATTCTCAACAACCCCCACCATGGTACAAATAAAGTAAGCTTCGTTTACTTTATTTACTGACTGATGAGCGTATTTCTCCTTTCATGATAGTTTTATTCCTCAAGTTCGATGTATTGTGCAAAATTGTATCTATATTTCCACTCTGGAAGTAGATATATCTTTGTAAGCTTTTAAAAGTTCTTCATTCTTTTCCTTCTACTGCTTTCGATGATATTAAATTGTTGTAAATTTCGCCGTACATGACATTTGGCCACTCTCTCATGTCGTCAGTCCATTAATTTATATTGCAACATGCATCTGGCATTAAACATCTCGCTTCAGACATTGCACTTTTCAGTGTAAGTTTCAGTTTTTTCTCGGCGCTTCTCAGTAATGTAATTGCAGACGCAGCTGTGGTGCTCCAAGCGGACTCAATCACTTCAAAGGGTGATAATTGAATCTATCTGTCTATTCTCTTGTATTGTTTATTGCTAAATATTTGTTTTGATTGAAGACATAGCTGGATCGTTGCAGATGCATATCTAAGTAGCTATTGAAACGGCTGGCCCCGAACGGTAACATGCCCACAAGCCGTGTGAATAGTGTGGTTTTGAGCGCTGACACGACCTTATCCATATCAATCTACTGGTTCTCAGGTACAACACTAAATAAAGTTTTATTTCATGGACATTTCCTGGCAGTAACATTGTTGGAAGTTAGCAAGAAAACCTGCCCCATTTGTTTCAATGTTTGCCACTGAGTAAAAAAAAAACAAAATCATTCTGAGAGGAAACGTGCATATGCTGCTGTACATAGTCTGATTCTCAGCGGTAACACGCATATAAGTATCTTTCTAAACTTGGTTCTGATATGGAACATAGATGCACGAGAGTGTCATTTGTCAATGATTCCATAGCAACCGACTTAAATATAAATATGGGAATAAACTAAGGAGGTGCCAATGCGAGACACGACATTACCTATTATCATGTATTCTTTTGTGCACCTGAACAATAAATAAATAATTGCAAGATAGTTTTGTCTCAGTTCTAGTACTCTATGTGAAGGGAAACCATTACTTGTGGAGTTTCATAAATTGCAATGGCTAAAAAGAATCTGATCCATTACCAACAAAGCGAAACATATATTCCTCTCACACGTGTATAAAATGACGAGATTAGTGATATGTGACATTACGTTTCACTTATGTGTATGTTGATTAGTGTCAATGTCGTTGCTGTGGCAACATAATTATTATCACAAAATTACTGTCTCCTAAGACACTTCGTGACTGCATTATAAACATATCCTTACAGAATTCTATCGAGAGTGTCCATTGCCAGAAAACATTGAAAGCGGGCCATTTACTTTTCTATATTATAGACATTATCTAAATGTGTATCTAATTGTATACTCTAAGTTCGGGTAGCTCTATACCAGGTATTTTCGGTTAAATAGATGTTTATACGGTCAAACGTTTTCGAAACGCCACTTGTCCTTGACCGTTATGTAGAAGAAATATTGCTGGCGAACTGCAACTTTCTTTGCGAGTATACAAAGACAGATGCTTTATTAAATAACATTGTTCACTCATCAGGACTGACATCATTGTAATTGCCGTGCTTTGGACAATAGTTAACTAGCTATGTACATTGGTTGTTAAATGATATATTGACTGATATGACTTAAAATGTTTGGCAATATAATCTCTGTCCGTATATGGGTGCCAAAATATTTCACGCTACAGGCGTACACTTAGAGTTTACCAGTTACACTTTGTCACAATCTGCTGATGTCACATGGCGAGAATGCTCTTGCAAGCTCTGAATGTATTTTTCCAAGGAATATATGTGCTGGTTTGGCTTCTTTTGTGACTAAACTGCGTGAATATTTATTTTATTTGCTATCCATTGCTGCCGTAGGACGACAACATGACTAAGACGAACATTCTGGTGACTGTGAGGTGTAAACATCAATAGCATGCAGAATCATTCCATTATCGGCATCTTACTTTGTGTGTAAAGTAAACAGGTCTTCATCTTGTGTATTACACGTCCCTGAAGAGCTTGCCTTCCTTGAGACTATTTTGTTTGTACAATATGTGATTCATTCGATGTGCTATTAAATGTTTCCTGACCGGATTTGTTTCAAGAACTTGTCAGAAAACTATTGTGAGTTATCGTGATTTTATGCTACATGTAACATTGTCATTTATGCACAATTGTCGTTGGCTGCGTGTTATTGAACCTTTGGAAAACTGAATCATGTACGGATTTGTTACTACTCAACACTGATATCAATCGCTTTATATTTGGATTCATCATCATGAGAATATGATAGCTGTATATTTGCCAGAACGTGTTCAAGTATAAAGTCTTGTCCTGGCGTTAGATTGCTGAAAGTTGGCAAGCGTCAGAAAAGAAGTTCTGAATGTATACAAGTTATGTCAGCTTTACCCATACAAAATGGCTTTCACATACTTGCGTTGCGAAACTGACTGCTTATCGCTAAAATATTCTTGACAAAGTCAACACAGTTTCTATTTCCTGTAGGCTGCAAAGTCTCTGTTCTACTTCATCGGATGAAATTGTAATAAATTGAGAATGTAACTGCTTCAGTTAAAAATTGATTTTAATACTGGTATTTATGATATGTATTATCTCTGTGAAATCTGCTTCAGTTTTGAACTGTGGACACATTAAGTTCCTCACGCTGATATTTTGCGCAAGTTTATGAATACAGTGAGTTGAATGCGTTGATATTCTTAATCTAATGCAATGGGGCATTATCTGCTAGTAACCGATGTATTTGGAGGATGAACCAAATTAATGGCTCTCTGGTGTGATCGCCTGTTCTCACTAGATTTTCAAGGTGCACACGTGCTTCACCGAGAAAGCAGAGAAATGCTACTGCCTGGGGAACAATGAAAACAAAAAGAACATAGATTTTAATTTCGCTGGGATTTCAGTAGCGTGAAGCAGAACATTCAACAGTTGCTGACGCAACACGTGAGAACTGACGCATGAATGCACGCAAGGAGGAAAATGATAAATACGTGCAAGGAATTAGAAAGTGATTGAATCCTGAAAAAGTGGTATTGATTTTGTGTCTTTTTGTTGTTTTTTTATTTATTTATTTTTATCTTGATTGCAGTTTAATTATGCCTTCAGTTCCCACCTGCTTCCAAGAGATTAATGTTGTTGTACGCTGCCGTATAGAGTTCGAGTTGACTAAGGTGATTCAAATTAAAATGGTTCCTTTATTTAGAAGATTCATACACCAAACATATTGCATAGATCATGTTATTGTTTTTGTCAATTCATTTCTATGATAAAAATTAATTCCACCATGCATCATACTAGTAATCAAATTTCCTTTATTCTCTATATTCATCTATTGTCAGTCGTTATCGCTATCTATTAACTATACACTCGCAAAGGTTCCAACTGACTTAAAATACCGGATGGCTGGAAATTATCTTGTGAAAGAGGAGCATTGGACATGGTACCCAAGAAACAAACCTATCGGTTGTACGTGGAAACTTTACAAATATACAGGGCGAGATGATTGTGTGGAAGCAGTTTATGGTATGCGGTTAAAAATATACTACATTAACTGTGAGAATTAAACGCTTCTTCACATGCGAGATTGACAAAGAAAATTAGTCAGGTTTGGTAACTGTACCGCTGCGTAGATAGATGTATTTATCTTTGAAAAAAATGCCATTTTCTCAAGTTATTATTTTGATTCTAACACGGGTAATAAACATATTATCAGCTTGTTTGATATACATTTGACACTGTTAGTTAGGTACAACATATGGGCGTTTCGTGTAACCATTGGATGGGCAAACATGTGATAACGTTACAATGCTGCATCATATTCAGCGTTTCTGTTGGCGACACCTGTCGGCCTCAAAACGAGTTATATACAGTACAAGATACATGCATTGTTTTCCTTTTCATGGTGAGATATATAAGGAGACAATATGACTTACTGTTAAAATTATTTAATATTAGAATTAGGTTGCAATATTAAATTTTCTCCGATAATACCAACTTCTGGGAGCTTTGATAAATATCGTTAAAATGTGAAATTTCTCTCAGTCGAAATCCACAATGTTTACCAGAAAAGGTCGCTATTCTGTTTTCAAGAATAGATAGATATGTAAATATACTTCCGGATCAAGTCATATTTTAGGTGGGGTTTCTCTATAATATGACCTCTTCTTTTTATATTGTTTATGAATGCATTCATCTGGACAAGCTCTTGTTTCCATTCAAAACAAACTTCAAGTCAACCTCAACAATATATCAGTTTTGTGTCAAAATAAAATACATATTATTGCTTCTAAAACGAAACATATGACAATCGGAACAAGACAGCACCCATCAATTGACATGTATTTAATTCTGACTCAGAATGGATTAGGCGTGGCTTATGTAAAAAATCATAAACTTCTTGCTATCTACATTGATCAGCATCTCAGCTGGAATACACATATAGATCACAAGTATCCAATGGTATTCAAACGAATTACTCTCCTAAAATTACTGTCGAAATTTCCAGTCACTAGACTGTATATCATTTGTTCTCTAGATTCGTTTGCGGAGCAAAAACATCAGAGTTTTAATCAATAGTTTCCGCCATCATCATCGTCAACGCCGGGTGCAAAATTAAATCATTGCTATTTTTAGTGACGCGCTTTTTCGTCTCGAGGTTAAATAGGTCGGCTCATCTATAACTTATACAAGATGTAATATATTTACCACTTACCGTCTGCAAGTAAAAAAGAGATACGAAACTACAGTGCCAAAAATGTATAAACTGCTGAAGTGTACTAACAAGCTTTCTCACAAACCCACATTGGCCGAGCCCGAGACTCCAACCGGCGCAGATGGAGGTGAGATGGCAATGATCCGTAAAGATGAGCGCTTTAGACCACTCAGCCACTCTCCCCCCCCCCCCCAGGAGACTAGTTCATTGTAAGTGTTAATTTTTATGAAATCATACACAAATCTTGTTCGTGGTGTCGAACGACAACGTTGAAGTTACTCCTGAGTGACACGCCCAAGGAGATACGTTGCAGACGCTGTGCATGTACCTAGAATCTCAAATTATTATCCAGTCTTTTGCCTGAATTAAAGATGTTAAATGAAGCATATGTGAGATTTAGGGGTTTTTTAGATGTTTTAACTCTATTTTTTTTCTAGATCATCACACTTGTGTATCAATGACTGTTTTCATCTGTATGCCTACAGTTTAGTAAAGTGCCATTTTAAAAAGACTTATCACTTTCTACGAAACCATTGTTATCCCAAAACATTATGGGAGATAGATGCGGGTGGATCTTCTGTCCTACTGTCTGTCCCTAATCTCTCAAAGAATAATGACAAGAATTCTTTGATAAAGGTTTAAAAAAAGTCAAGAAAAAACTGAGACTCTAGAAGGAGATCTAAGTCGTCGGCAGACATTTAATTAAGTTTGGATATTTCCCAGTACATCGCTTTGTCACGCACTCGTATCACGATGTCAGCAATTGTATACGATCAACCCACAATTAAAACGAAGGTAGGAAAACAGTGCAGAGTGCAATAACGCTCACTCTCGAAGTGTCGTTATTTTAGCAGTAGTACTCGGCATAAAATCTTCTCTATCTATAGACAAGTAATGGACCCAACCAAAACTCAAGACAGGCGTCAGAGCACACTCTCCAAGAGTTAGTGAAAACTGGTCTCATCGTCAAAGCCCCACCCCACTTGGTAGATAGGTTAAAAGTGTTTTCTGCACCTAACAGTCCCGTTATCAAGATGCACAACAAATGACACGGACACAGAAATAAACAAACATACACGTTTTGCTGGTAAATTTCTACTTGATTTCATATTTAGAAACTGTATACAGAGACCTAAACATAGCGAAAATGAATTTGTAGGCGGGATAAGATTCTTAGAAATGTTAAAATTAATTTTGTTCATTGAAATTATAGAGATTTACTTTTGTAACATGGTCAGGATCGATTACATTTTTCTTACTGAGACGTTTGCTTTGCTTTTGGCTTATTTATATTGCCTATATAACCTATCTAAGTTAAAGTGCCGCAAGTATAAATTCAAACAAATTTTGTTCAGTTTCTTTTGAGACTATGAGGGTTCAGTGTGTTGTATAAAAGGTTGGTGTAGGCTGTGATTTTAATATGTTCTATGTTTGCCATTTATCCAATATTCTAGTTCCATCTTTATTTAATTTGTCGTTTAATTAGCTGTATTTATTATATTCAAATCAAGTCCGGCATTATGACCTTGACCGTCTGGCCTGTCAAAAGAATATTAATTAGTCCTTTGTCCATTCAAAACAGTATATATTGCAGCACCTGCCTTATACGCGCTGCTACATAATAGGAACTATCTAGTTTATTTCAAACTTGCACTGCACATACATGCAAACGAAAGCATTTGTAATAAGACATATTTGTTATGTATATTTAATTTGCATTGTTTGTTAGATGTTTTTTGAAAGATTTATTTATATCATTATATGTTATTGATGTGTAACATTGCTTGTTAAAGTTCATTTTCTACTTGACCTGTATTGATTTTTGTTTACATTCTGTAGACAACTAATGCATAGTGAGAATATTCTCGCTATATATGGGTTTAATATTAGGATCATTATTAAAAGAAGTAAACATATTTATTTGGGTCTGGGTCTAGATTATTGGAATTCCTATGAAAATATACATAGCCTACTTAACATATTATACGTATTATAATTTTAGTAATAGATTACTAATTATAGCTAACATTTTATTTTGTAAACAGAGAGAAGTTTCTAGAAGGTTATTTTCCATTAGGTAATATATTTGTTTAGAAAATATAAATTGTGACCTGAGGTGAAGTAGAGGACTATATAGTCTTCTTTTCTAGTAATTATGTTTTCTTACTTTAAGGTATAGCAGAATCAGTTTGTATTATTGTTATGACCAGTATTCATTTGGGCTGGAATTTATTTATTCAAATTATTTCCTCTCTGGAAATACTAAAGTGCTCTAATAACATTCTTGGAAATAGAGACCTGAATTTACAGTATAATTTCAAATAAGTATTTAATGCTTGGATTGTATAATTTGATCCAACAAAAGACTGTTGGCACATCAAGACTTTATGAGCCGTCACAAACACATCAACACTTTCAGCGTTGAATTTAATTTGGATTTCCACAAAGTTTATTCAGAACTTTTATTATTCTGACTTGTTTGTCTAATTCTATGATTATATTGGGATTTGTCACAGAACAGGGCAATAAATAACTTGGTTTCGCCTTAGAACGATTTGATCATTTTCGTCCTACATGCGTACAACGTTACCTAGAGTGGATAATTGTTTTTCTCGTTAAGCGACTGAACTAGTATGTATCTAACCGTAGATCGCTTTCGGCGAGAGACACAAAAAGCACGGTATGCATGGGTATTTTATCCTTACTAATACTCATTCTCCTGTAGATTTAAGGCAAATATCTATTCTAATTGACACATTGATACTTTGGGATCTTGTCAAGGAGTGTACGTTCTCCATTTTATTCTACAGCCATAGGGGTAAGTGTTACATTTTTCTTTTATTTGCAAATATGTGAAGCATATTCCGTTTCAATGACGCAGCGTGAAATGTTGCCTTTATCACTAAGCGGTTGTGAACTTTTGAACTGTTACAGATCGCTATTAAGAGTTTAATTTAGTAGCATGTGTCTATAGATTTTAATTCCGTACCTGTTATGACCAGTTTGGTTTTATTTTAACTCTGTGTGTGTGTGTTTGTGTGCGGGTGTATCAGGCTGACAGTCTGGCTATCGGTTTGTCTGTCTGTATGGGGAAGGAAGCAGGTGTGACCATCAAGGCCATACAAGCACGGAAATGCTGATTTGTAAACCTGTGCGCATGGTGGATCCAGGAAGTGTGTGTGTGTGTGTGTGTGTGTGGCCAATACAAGTGTGGGCTAACCCACGAATTCAGGAGAACTGTATGGTTTGATAATGGACACGTGAACCAGGTCAAAATGTTTCGTTTGCAAGCTTTTACAAGCATTTATGAGTCATATATTCTTATGAATAGTACGAGCTGTACAAATGACTGAGTCACGAGTCATATGTTTGGTACAATTGTTACGTTGGTTACAATTGATCATGTTTGTTTCAATTGATTATGTTGTTGCAGTTGAGTACATGGAGCAGATGGTGTATTTCTATTGAGTACAAATGAGTTACTTTCATTACATGACATTATATGAATCTTACTTTCATTACATGAGATTATATGAATCTTACCTTCGTTACATGAGAATATATGAATCACATTTTTGTTTCCCCATTTTTGAATGATTGTATGAATTATTTTTGTATGTCATAAGGTTTCATAAAGTCACAAATTATTTCACATATAGCAAATGTTTGTGTGAAGTAATGGAATGAGTCGTATGTTTAGAGTGTTACGACCCTGTAGTTAAATTACATGTGTTAAAATTTAAATTCTTCTAATTCTTTATTTCATTTTTATTTTATTTTTACATCATTAAATGTAATTATTATTATGATTATGTTTGCGTGGGTCTAATAGTTTGTTAGAAATATCGTATTTATTTAAAACGTAAATGTGACTCGTGTAAGCACAAGCTTTGTATAATAGTAAATTCGTCGCAAGTAAACATTCAGCAGTAGCTATGTAAATGATAGGCTGACACTTGTTCAGGCTTTCGTAATGTCCAGATGGATTGCGAAATCACACGTGTATTTCGTGCGTGTGTACATGAAACGACGTATTAGTTTCTTTTATATGCTTCGTTATCTGTAACAAAGTTCAGTCGTAGTCATAGTCGTAGTCAGTCATACTTGAGAGTCACGGCATAACATCTTGTAGAGTTTCTAATACCTTAAAAGGTATTTCTGTGCTGGAAAGAGTTGTTTGTTCATATGAAGAACAACATGTGTATTGTTAGTGGTGGTAGCTGTATTTCATCTACTTTCTAAATGATTATTTTCCCTGGAGAACAACACTACTGGCTTTGGACAAAGACATTTGATGAAATTATTTCTAAATCGGAACAGAACAATACAAATTGTGCTTTTACAGTGAAAATTCTGGACATTCTGTGTTAGCCTTCGTCTGACGTCACCGTCCGCCATCTTGGATCGGAACTGAGATTCAGACTGTTATCAATTTAGAACTGTTTATTCACAGGACTTATGTGTTTTCACAATTTTAGAACATAATTTTGGATCTTCTTCGTAAATCGTAAGTCTTGTTTCATGTATTTACCTTTTCACCGTTTTTTCTAGGGAAATAAATTATTTTTGTTAAAATTTACAAAGCTTGTTGTGTCACTCTTCTTTGTGTTACTTGAACGAGCCGATACGTAACAAGAGCGTGAAAGAATCACACTGTATATGTTGTAGAAGATATACATATTTTTATTAATTCATTTCATAAACTTCATCTTTCATCACACTGTATTATGTTGTCATTTAATCCAAGTATCCATTCAGGTCAAATCCTGTTACAGGATAATTCGCAAAACCCTAAGTTCTTTTTCTTTATGTTCACTTTGTGTTCTATGGAAATAAATTATTTGAGGAATTTTACAAAGCTTGTTGCTTCTCACTCTTATGTTATTTTAAGACCATATTACTGTCAAGCATGTCATTTAAATTGTAATGATTGCAATTTTTGTGCCATGAGTAATTCATTTTACTGCATATTTCCATTTTATATTTGTCGTTAGATTTTGTGGACATATTTTATTAGATAGTCACGTTTTTAACTGACCTTTTACTAAGAAAACATGCTTAAAGTTTACGATTGTATAGTCTTAATCTAAGTAACAGAAAACGGAAAAACCAATACGTTTAGTAAAAGTCAGTAAATAATTTAATTCTTTGTTATAAAATGACAACTTAAGAAGAACTTATAGCAAAATGGGAATTAAATTCCAAATAGTTCCAATGTTATATCACAAGGTCTTCAATGCGCCGGTTTACCAATACCTTTTGAATGTGCTGATGTGCCAATATTTTTAATGCATCGCAATGATCACTTTTCGCATAAATATTCAGCCTGGCAAATCGACAGCCAGTTTGATAGATTGGCGATACTGGTGCGTCACTAACATGTATAACTACATAACCTTCATCAAAGGCGGGAAAAACAAACAAAAATGTAGATGGCATCCGCCCATATCACCGGTCTATGAACATATACAAGTAAATAATCTCCTGTGTCTGTTCAGTACGCTTTATATATTCAGTTTCATTTGTCTGTTTTAATTTGTACACACAACAGTGCCACCCTGTGAGGACGGATGGAGAGAATATCGAGGATCGTGCCACGCTTTCGTCCATGTAACCATGTCGTGGCTGTCTGCCGAGGTCAGTAAGCATTCATCGCAATATTTCAGCCTAAAATCAATAAATTAGTGACTTGATAAAATATATCATTTTATCTAAGTTGAAACTAGCATGAATGGAAAAGAAGAACCGTCACAACTATGCAAACTTCGTGCTTCTGTCTCAATGTGAACCAACTAAATTATCCTATTTACATATTTACTCCTAAACTTTATTGAATATGTTGCCATACATTTTGAAATGAAAATAAATTGATCTAGAACATTATTCCCCCCTCCTTCTCTCTCTCTCTCTCTCTCTCTCTCTCTCTCTCTCTCTCTCTCTCTCTCTCTCTCTCGTGCACAGGTAGTGTCTAGAGTCGTATTTAGTGAAGTCTGACATTAGGATGGACATTATATTTAGTAATAATACCGGCGATAATAATGTAACAAATGGTAGTCAATAAAAAATAAAGTAAGATCTCAATATCCACGAGATCCCACTTTAAACTGTTCAGGCAGCTCCTTCCACAAGGAAATCAATAATGCTTACACATATGTTTATTTCATTTTATCACTCCGCGTTGGAAATGAGTGAAGACGACTGTTGTATTTTATGACATATTTGAAACATGAATTGAAATTAATATAAAATATAATTGTGTTCCTCTCAAAGGTTTTGAAACTTTCCGCCATAATCGCATACCTAGTACATATTGTCATCGCATTATGCATTGAAAGAACTCGGGTACTTAATTGAAAGCGAAGGGCAAAAAGAGAAATTATAATCAAACATCTCCAAATGTTTGAAAGATCAAGAATAAATCTTAAGCACACACATAGGTCTGAATCATTAATATTCTTTTATGAAATGGGGTTTGAATTGCAATATCTAGTAGTTGAATACTTAAGTACCTTCAGTTAGTACTTCTTCGTGGAAGCAATCTGGTATCATAGCTTTGGTAGGATATAGTAAAGTGATATTCCGAAACAATTTGCATACAACACTACCAATAGTAAATTCTAAGATCTGAAATTCCTTGCTGAGCGATAGTATAGTATTGCACAGCACGAAAGACTGATGCATGTACGGATAAGATAAAAAGTCATCGATTGTAAGAAGCTATTGAATAAAAAGGAAAACTGTATTGGTGTCACCTGTGATGTTTTCTTCTTGAACAGCAAAACTGTCAAGTCCTCAGTTCTCATCTGCTCCGTACTGAGTACCAGTTTATTCGAGCGGTACTTAATGAGTTGCGCCAGAAAATTAAGTGGACTGAAGACATAACTGATATTTAAATATCATTCATAGCAATTTATACAAATAGTCACATGACTGATTGTGACAGAAGTGAGATGGATGAATACATAGATATTTTATCAGTTTATCTCTGTTGTAATGCCTTAATGAATTTAACACTAGTAAATATTTCCGTTGCGTTCCTTAGCAAATGTTCAACATAACTAATATTATTTAAGGTAGCGATGTAAATTATTATTATTATTATTATTATTATTATTATTATTATTATTATAAAGGAGGGAATTTTAAAATTTTAAGAAAGCATTATACAATATTAGGACATCATTAGAATAGTTTATAAGGAAGAAGTATGAAATGCTACTTAAAATATTATATGAATAGCTATATATATATATATATATATATATATATATATATATATATATATATATATATATATATATATATATATATATATAATTAATAATAATTATAATTAATTTATAATATAATAATCGTATACATGGTTTCATGTTATGTACTTCATTTCTGAAATCCTAAATGTACAGGGACCTGTAGCTGGCAGAAGGAAATGAATATAAAATAGTACATGATATTTAAGCAGGAGCTTCGTGCCTGGTGGAATCATTGTTATTACCATGTTCACAAATGCCAATCAAATAAAAACATCAGATATATTGAAAGGTTACTTTATAATTATCTATTCCATTCGATTTAGGTAACTGGTAGGGTTTATAGACGTTTTTTGGTTTCTGCCAAATCGTCAAAGTTGATGTATATCTGTTCTTCTTAATGTGAAACGAAGTAGTAGGCAAGAAGATCCAATTTCTGATCAGATATTTAATTGTGTTTTAGAGATCTTAGAAATAATCCGAAGTTTATAAAACAAAGGTATTAGTACCACCTAAAAAAATGTAACTAAATAAATTCTGTAAATATATAGATGAAACTCAAGTATATTAGATGGCGGTGAAAGATCTTTTCGGGCTACATTAAAGGTATTACAAAATTGTATTGAATGTCAGAACCAAACATGAATGTAGAAGAGACTAGAACAGGTTGGATTGGAGCATAATCAAACTTTAATATAAGACTGTGTCACAAGTTAAATTTGGATTGGGATGAAGGACTTTTTAAAATTGTATGCGTAGTTGTTTTCAAGCGTAGTTAATTTTATTTGGGATTACGTTCACCTGAGATGATGAAGAAGAATCAATCAATTCCTAAGACTTACCCAAGGAGAACAATTTAATGTGCATTGTAAAATTGCAATAATTATATCCTTAGCTTTGTATCTACCGACTAAATCCACCACAATTTCACACAGAAAACATTTACAAATTGACTTTTAAATTTATTTGGAATTCGGGGCCAGCTCTTTTGGGGGAAACAATTTCTCAAGATTATAGGCATAGAAATGTAACTATTGTTAAAGGTAGAGGTTTCTTATAACTCATTGAGTATATTGTGGTTGTAAAAGCCACTTAATACAAAAGTATATCTATAACTTTATACTGTATTAATGTTACAATATATTTTCTTTTGAATCACTTATTAATCACTTACATCTTCAAACTCTTCGCAATCAGTTACGGGAAATACACATTGAAGTAATGCAATAATTTGCACAAAATTTAAAAACTAATACAATTTACAAGGCTTTAAATTCAACGACATGTCAGAAGTGAAACATATTATGGCCATAAATGTTTATATTAAAGAAATACATGAAAAGGTGTATCAGTATTATTAATTATACGATGACATGTTTTGGTTCCTTCTACTCGTATGATGAAATAAAACATGGATTAAAAACATTTTTCGATTATGTTAGTAATAAACATAATCCTTAAAACGGAAAACAATTAGATATAAAAAGCGGCCATTCAAGAATGTATAGAGGATATTTTCTTTTCCTATGTTAATACAGGATATATTTCAGAATCGGAGTTTAGAAGATTAAACTCACTCTTCGACAAAACCACAGCACATGATATTTAATCCGGAGCTTCGTGCCTGGTGGAATCATTGTTATGACTATGCTCACTAATGAGAATCAAATAAAAACATCAGATATATTGAAAGGTTAGTTTATAATTATTTGTTCCATTCGATGTAGATAACTGGTAGGGTTTATAGACGATTTTTGTTTCTGTCAAATCGTCATAATATCCAAATCTTTTCATTGGGATCATCGATCTATTAAGATGCGACATACATAATTAATTGAGGCATATTGTAAAGTTGATGTATAACTATTCCTCTTAATGTGAAACGAAGAAGTACACAAGAAGATCCAATTTCTTATCTTTTCGGACTACATTCAGGGTATTACAAAATTGTATTGAATGCCAGAACCAAACATGAATGTAAAAGAGACTAGGACAGTTTGGATTGGAGCATTATCAAACTATAATGTAAGACTGTATCACGAGTTACATTTCGACTGAGATCAAGGACGTTTTAAAATTGTATGCGTAGCTTTTCGTAAATTTACCTCACTTTCATTGCTTAAATGTACAAATATACGTGACGTAAGAAAGAGGTAGGATTGGGTTCACCTAATCTGTCGCAGTAAATTAAATTTTCATTTTGTAAACTATTAAATTTGTCATTTTGTAAACTGTTTGATAATTTGACCCTATCTGTAAACACTGCAAAGACACTTGCGCGATGCGTCACAGCGGGTTTTTGTCCTTGTTGTAGACACACGCAATCAAGCTTCGCATAACATAAGAGGAAATTTTATATTTCCACATGTGAAAATTTAAGGATATATTTTTCACTTGTAAAAAATATAGGAATGAAAAGATATGAAAACTATTTTGTCAATAAGCCTTTATATTTCACACTTAAGTATTTAATTAAAGCAACATTTTGTTGTACGTTATGTCCATTTATCATATATATTAATGGATAAGAAAGGATGTAGTTATATTAGAATTATCCATTAAAGAAAGAAACATGTGCAAACATGAAAAATGGAATGTAGAGTTCACACATTCAAATAAAATAATTATTTTCCTCTCTTTTTATTTTGACTTTAAATAGATACTTTTTTAAAGTTGAGAAATATATTTTAAACATTAAATTTTTCTGCACAAATTGTCAAACTAGTTTAAATAGATTGGTCCATAGTTGACCATAACTTCCGATATTGTATCCCTTTCTGCTTGTTTAACAAAGTACCAACAATGCATCGATTAAAGGATTTGATAAATCACAAATAATGTACTGTATATGTACTTAACGTACACACAGACATACAGTGACATGTACCCAGCAAATTGGCACATATTGTAACGTTTCTGTTTATCTGATATATTTGTATGTGTAAGTTTGCATGTCTGTTTGAGATGCAAAATGTTTTCCCTTCTACTTTTTCTTTCACTAATGGAAAACGATAGAATATATCTTAAACATTGGCAGTTGCGCACATTTAAAATGGTCACCAATTTATGACCTGTGTTAAGACCTCGGTCTGTGGTCTCCTGATCCCCAAAACCAGTTTTCCATAAAACAACATCACAGTGTAGTACTTAACAAAGTGCTTGTTAACTCTAAATACATGTAAAAAATGTGCACAAAGTGTATACAAATTTTCAATCATGAAAAGAATAACACGTCATACATATTTTGCGTGACGGCTCAATGTTGATGGATCTCAAGATATCATAGACATGAAAGATAAATGAGTGAAAAATATCATTATTGCAATTTTCATCACCATTATCAACTTCTTCGCCGTCATGTAACCTACTAATTAGTTCAGAATGTTTTATGTATCCGTGTAAAGCATTCACTCATTTGAGGGGCTAAATCAATATTCCATTTCCTTGCCCTTTGTATTGGCTATATTATATAATATGCACTATTTGATTTATGATACAAAAGTTTGACTACTATTTTCTTTCTCTAGAAATATATAAATTTTTCCACAAGTCTGTGTTGTAATAATATAAATTTTTAAGTTCTATATACGCGCGAAAATGAAATGACCCATAATTCTTTGATATAATATATAACAAGTTTGCTCCTTAGAACCGTTATTAGTGTAATGGTTGCCCCCTCCACCCCCTGCATACGTTTTATAATGCATTGGGTGCATGAACTTCGTTGGTGCAACAATAACATTGTTTCGTGTTGAATCTCATCTTCATGACAATGCTTAGCCGGACTTAATCAAATACAATTCTAAAGTTCGCCTTAACTTTAAATTCCATAAATAATCTATTTAAATTATTTATCCTAACACTAAACACCGGATGACTGTGATAAAATCATATTTTAATAATTAAATAGCTAACTTCCTCTGTGTCGCCCCGTTTAGCCTAAGATATATTAAGAGACTGTATACGGTCAGCATAACCCATTCGAGCGAGGATCTCATACAATTAAGAAAGTGAGTGACGACCCTTAGAATTAATGGTACTAATTTAGCTGCCGTAGTAAACCTACTGATTGATACTCGATGATATTAAAAGTTCAATCTCTGTACATTTAGAAATGCTAATGAATCCGATACTACTTTTCTAATTGGGCTTTTCCCAAGGCGAGTCTCCAAAAATACAAACATTGCATCAATAGAATCTTGTTTCAAATTTTCATCTAGAGATAGGATAAGATCTCAAAAGCTGTATTTTATTCAAATATAACATTTCATCATTAGCCAGTTATAGACCACCAGTTCGTATATATTCTTGCTTATGTTCACCCATTTCTAGACTGGTTGACAGTTGTTCCATATAGTTAGTACTGTGGGTCCTATTAAAAGATATGAATTCGTAAACAAAGATATGTATTTTACGCATTGATGTTGGAGAATGATTGCAATAAAGAATTGGCCACTCTCGTACATTGTGTAATACCAATATATACATAAATTTCACCCGCATTACATTTTGCTGTATTGTATTCTACATATTAGCCGCCTAATCTTGGTATTAAACTTCATTGTTTAATGCACACAACTCTTAATATTATCTTTAGGCGTTATACACGCTACACACAAAAAGCATATATATGTAGACATCGGCACGTAATCCATTACTGTGTATAACACTACACAATTTCTCTCTCTCTCTCTCTCTCTCTCTCTCTCTCTCTCTCTCTCTCAAACACACACACACACACACACACACACACACACTGGCTATATGACAAATTTTAATAACGTTAATAAAATAATCAAATTAACGAATTTATATTTTATTTCCAACTCACACAGAACAGTGGTGTTCAGCGTATCCCTTTTCGCATCTTTCATTTCAAGTTATACGGTGTGCCAGCAGATAGAGGGTAATTAAATGGGGTCACCGCAATGCTGGGGTTAAATATAACAAATTCACCTATGAACAAATAAGAAATGTTGACATTACAATATTATCTGAACCATCTGTTAATTTATCACCTCCATTCCCAAGAACATATATGAAAAATCTAAATGCACGACAACATTGCACTTGACTTGAGCATTACGTATCAGCCTGTGTTTGAAAAATCATTCCAAAATATTAGAAATGTTAAAAATTAATTAGTACTATATCTTTTGCAAGCGATGCAACAGCTAAGTAATATCAAGGTGGTCATAGTCTTTGTTACAAGCAGTCTAAAGTGCGCTGAGTAGATGGTTAGAAGTGAGCATATACAAGGGTCCCCCTCTTGCGCGGCAACCTTTTATAAGGTCACCTTTCCAGAAGGTGACTACATTTTGCGAGAAATATATGTAATGTATATAGTAAGAAAGCTACATCTTTAACTTCACAGCATATAATAGCTTCATTTAAAAGCAATATGAATTATTCTTGTCAACAGGTTTATTTCAAGAGAACACTCATTACAGTAATAGTTCTTATTCTTGACATAAGCGTGAAATGCAAGCGGGGTAGTGTTTCATGCACATTGCAAAACCATTCAAAAAACATCATTTAAATCCTAATACATATAAAATTCTCTTTCCATTTACTCCATTTTCCCACTGCTGCTGAATATTATCCATACCTCTTACGATGTTGTTTATCTGAATCTTTTATTAAGCACCCACCACCATTTATTTGGGTCGAATAACTGTTGCTTTTCATCTAACGTAATAAATCTCCGTTTACGTGATGACATGTTAACGTTGTCTAACAGTCTATTCCAATTTTGCTAATTGTACAGCACTGTGATTTAATTATGCAGACGAAACTTATGTAGAGCGTACGTGACGCCTTGTTTATAATGGAGGCGATATATGAGCTGTCACGTGATTTTTCTCTCTTTGTCTGGTACCAAGTTTTGTTCGAGGTTAATTTCTCCCTTTGTGTTAATCTTTAAAATCTATATTTAGAAAATGTTGACCATGTTGTGATCTTGATAATTAGGTCCGGTCGTAATCATCAAAGAGAAGAACTCAACAGCTGTGTGAAGCCCAAAACTATATCACAACATTGCTGAGCCCATTTCCCGTAAACGCTGATTTTATTATAGCGGGGAAGGGGGGGGGGGAGCGCGTAAGCTGTTTGGCGACTTCAAACAGAATCTGTTTTAGATTAGCCATCAACTAATGTAGGACCCATGTTGCAAAATCATTTCTGAGCTTCAAATGATCGATGAACATATTGACAGCTGAAATTTATTGCCGGTGACAATAGAACTAAGTTCCACTGAAGCTATTTTGGATGGAGGAAGGACGTTTAGAATAGATTACATCTCGTTACCAGAAGGTTTGTCACGTACAACATTTGGCGTTCCATATTAAAGGTCAAGGTCACAAGCAAAATTTTCAGATTATTTTAAATCTTTCGGTTCTGAGATGTTAGGGCTACCGTTAGATTAAGAAATGAAGCTTCATGTAATTGTATATTATCATTACAAGAGTGTAATGTAACGAACCACTTGAAGAGCGATATATTCAATGTCAAGGTTACATTAGATTTTACTCTGTAACGTATGACTTTAATATAAATGCATACATCATCCGTGTTAGGCGTGTCGCGTACCGCATTAGAGTTCCTATCATTATATGCAACGTTTATGGTTCAAATATGAGGATTTAGCTAATCTGTTGTGTAACTTAACAGGTTAAATGATGGAATTTGCTATACTGGTATATTTGCACAAGCATATGTGTTGCATTACACATTTGTTGTTCTATTTTCAAGGTCATTATCACAGTCTCCGTTTTAGGTTTCTTTTATTTCTACTTGACATGAGTAACAATACGTTTGCTACAGTTCTTCTCTATTACATATATATTAACAAGCTTTGGCATGGCTCTGTGCACTGATATTACGATTACTGTCTTTGGCCCTCTCTTATTATAGGTCTTTTTCTTATTCTCGAGCTGAGAAAAATAGAAATAAACTCCGGCCCTACCGCAAATGACCGGAAATGCACATCGGAAATAATAGATTACCCGCCATTGCATATTCATGTAAATTTCTTGTTAAATGATACATTGTGATGGTGCGTATCGCTTAACATTCATCGATTCAAAGTGTGCCATCTTAGCCGGAACATGCAAATGTTTCTATTTTCAGCTTTCATATTATTAGACAAAGTTCCGTTATAAACATCTTGCCATATAAAGGAGTGTGTTTGCCAGGGGTTATCAGATAATATTCCCATATTAACACTTGGCACAAAATTTTGTATAAAGTTCTCGCTATGAATTTTGTTTAGTACGGTAGTTTTTTTTATTCGCCGCACTTCAGCATTTTAGAAGTAATCTACTATTTTACAGGGAAATCCTCCCACTCACCCCTCATATTTCCACTTTGTATCAATATATCGACATGTTTCCGACTGTCAGCATTCCTCACATAGGTCCTTGATACACTTTGATAATAAAGAGGATGTAAAGAAAATAGCAGAAGTAACCACTTTCCTGCAGGCTTGACACTGCCTCTTGATACACTCGATGTATACGACAAGGGATATGAGAGATTATAAATCATAATTCAAGTTTACATACATCAGAGATTAATCTCAGCAGAACAAAAAGTAGTAAGCATAACAAGTAAAACGTCAAGTAGACATTAATTGTACAAAGGTTTGTGCGTGTGTGATATCTAGAATATTCACAAAATACCACGATAGACTGTAAGAGACATAGCATCATAGTATCGACAAACCGTTGAGCATAGTGCTGCTGACATTAAATGAATTTGAACATGCAGTATTTTCCGCCTATGGCTGCATTTTTATGCTTTATATCTTTCTTCGATAATGGGTTTTTAATAGAGAATAATTTCCAGATGCAAGCGTCTCGGATAATGGAGGAACTTCTTGATCTGAAAGAAGATTTCGCGGATTTACAGAAAGACATTGTAAACGTGCGTAGAGATTTGAACCAGGATCGTTTAGCGATACAAACACTAATTGGAAACCGCAATAAAACTATTTGCCATTGTTCAAGAGAATGTGGCGCTGGGCACCAATATGAACATTCCACTCCATTTGCCGACGAAAAGTATGCATCATCATTTTCACACTACAAATTCCTTAAGAAACTCGATATGATTTTAAAAGGATTGGCGAAAGAAAAAGCCACTCGGATTACCTTTCGGAAAACTATAGAAGCTATCGAAGAGACATATGGGCAAAACCTTTTAGATTTAGCGACAAAAATTGAAAAGATTGAAAACAATGTAGACAATAAAATCAGTGAAACCAATGCTAATGTAGTAGCTTTCGGAATTAAACTCGAGGAAAAAGTCAGTACGATGGAACAGAAGTTTAAAGAGACTGTGTCAAAACTTAACCAGACCTTGGAGAATCTATATGAACAGGTCGAGAAGTGGCATCTTGACCAAGAAGGTATGTAGGACATGTTTGTCCTTCACATATAAAAAGAAGTTGTAATATACTTGCATTTTTAGTCTTCAGATTTAAATAAAATTAACTAAACATTATGAAACATTAAAAGTTAGACATGTGAACTTTATGTCCGATATCAGAGTATTTTTCACTGAAAGTCTTATGTATGCTTGATTCAGATTAGTAAACATATTGAGTTCCCTCTCTCATGCATAATAATAATGGACAACATTATTTACATATTTAAATATGGTTTACGTTTGAAAATCCCTTTTGCCATTGCATGTTCACGCGATGCCGTACATCAATAGTGAGCCAATATACACAAGATATGTTCTATACGGTACATAGTTTCGTTCAACTAGACACTCGCGTGGCTTCCACGATGTACGACGAGCAGAAATCTAGCTGACTCTTTACAGTTAGGTTTCACACGTCTGTTTGTATTACACTTGTGCGGTTTCTTGTATGTTTATGATGTTGTACGTGCACACTAAGCACTACTGGACAATACCAACTACCGCGTTCATCACAAACATGAAATGTGCATGCACACAAACTATACCTTTGTCTGAAATGACCTAAGCAGCATTGGTTGTTATAATCACAGTTGTCTGTCCTAGAATTTTCCAGATTTTTGGTCAACCGCATTTTGAGTGTTACACGTACAATAATTTGCATAGACCGCTACTGATTCTTGATCGATGTCGATCTCTCGGAGTCACGCAAGAGTCCGATTAAACGAGACTAATACAACCTAATGCATGTAACATGAAGTAAATGAATAGTCATATGTATTCTAGTCCGATTGTTACTGCTATGTATTCCAAGTGTATTGTAACACTGAGTGTGAAAATGTGAATCATGAATAGTTAATTATGCTTTATGTTTTAAGTTTATATTTTTTGTATAGATTTCTTGGAGATTTAATGTTTCGGAGTTAAACGTCACATTAATTCGAGGTTAGGAAGTCATTTATTAAGCAGATATAACTTTGCTTGTTTGCTATTACACACACACACACACACACACACATCTATCTATCGATCTATCTATCTAACATACATACATACATACATACATACATACATACATGCATGCATGCATGCATGCATACATACATACATACATACATGCATACATACATACATACATACATACAGTAAAACCCCTCAAAACGCAAAGCCGAAGACCTTTGGGACTAAAACATTTTTTTTTGTGTGTGTGTTTTTAGTGAGGTGTTCACATTTTGTAAAAAAGAAATTTAGTTTACAAAGCGCTTATGTAACAAGATGGAAAGGGCCTATGATTACGAGAGAATATAGGTGTCTGTGTGTATAAAAGTGCACAGGTAGGAAAGCTGTTATTGTTTTTAAATACATGTATTTAATGACAAATTAGTTGAACACCATACATTCCTCTTCAAAGTCACATTTTGTCACATGCATAAATACAGTTATCCCACATTCGAAATACAGTCCTCATCACAAGCAACATTTGAGCATTTGAGGAATGAGATGCCATTATAATTTATTGACAAGTCCATTAGAAATATGACGGATACTCCATAATGTTTTAATGCTCAGTAATGTTCACATTTCAAGAGGCCGTTGGATGAATCTGACATTTAAAATACCGCTTTTTCTGTTTCTGTAGGCAAAGCAAACTAAAGAAAGGCAAAATGTCCACCCTTAAAATCATTGATATTCAATTGAAAACATAAAAACAAAAAGAACAATGTTCTATTGGTCATGTACACAAATGAATAGGTTCAATAATAATTAAATACTAAGTAGCTAAACATCGTAATTTTAAATGGCTTATCTGCAGGTTTTTAAGGTATTAATAATTTGCCTTAAAGACTAGGTCTATTAATGGAGGGAAGACTTAAGATTAGCCTATTGTGAGCATTCATATGTGTGTCATATTGTTTTAACCTCGCCTTTCCAAGTCTGAGCGAGTTTTGGTTATCTTTTTTTCTTGCGTAAAATTAAAATTTGGCAACGAAATTTGTTTCGGTATTTTAGTTAGGGGGTTGGGTTCGTTAACTAGAGGAAATAACTGATGATAGTAAAAAAGCAAATATTCGGGACACCATGCACATTTCGGTCTTGACAGGATTCCAGTATAATGAGAGATCGATTTTGAGGGCTTATCTCTCTCTCTCTCTCTCTCTCTCTCTCTCTCTCTCTCTCTCTCTCTCTCTCTCTCTCTCTCTCTCTCAGCATTAAGAGGTTAATGTTAGGACTGGTCGGCCTGGTGTCAGGATAATGTGACTGGCGGGACATCATGCTACATGTCTGCGGCATGATGCCCCAGTGCTAGACATCACTATAGACTGCCACAC
>JAECUM010007778.1:0-70164 GCA_016617855.1 Megalonaias nervosa | reverse complement strand
CATATGTGTGTATAATACTATCTACTTTATTATGACAACTAACTCTTACAAATCACCGCATGTCCAGTGCAAGAAGATTTAAAACGTGCCCTTCAATATAATCTTTATGCAAGTAAATTGGAAAATTCCTGGATAGGAAAAATCCGTCAAAAATATAAACTTCAGTTGCAGCCTCTGACACATAAGTAAATAAGTTGGATCAGAAGACACTCTAAAACAATTCTCAAAGGTGACAAAGTTGTCACCTGGAATAATAATCAATTTTTTTTAGAAACAGAAAGAGAACACAATTTAAGCTGAAACTTAAAATTCAATATGTTAGTTACTTATACTAATAATAATCTAATAAACCTAGGGTATGTACTATTGGTATTTGCATCTTCGTTATAGCTTTCTTGGATCTTTTTGATTACTTGTTTGATTATGGGAGTCTGTTTTGGGAAGATATTTTTCAACCCCAATAATTAGGCACTTTCTAGAAGCAGACATCATGTTATTCACGAGACTTTATGACAGTATGGTCTAGTTTAGTAAAATGGACCATCCCTATTTTCTTAAGATAGGGAATTCTTTGAATGTTTTAAGGTACGCATGTTTAGCTATTTGACATATGAATAATTTTGTTACGGGTGTTGGGCCGAGTTTTGTATTACATGGCTTGAAATACTAACATTCGGTTTGAACAGACGTACTGGCGAGTCATACAAACTTGAGGCAAGAAAAAACATGCTAGTGTGAAGTTAGAGTTTCATGAGGTGTGATCATTAGGTGATTATAAAAGGATAAATGTAGTATTTGCTTATTCATGAACCTTTCGTTTGACAGCGACTGTTGTTTTGAAGTCCTTGGAAATAGACGAAAACATCGACTCTCAAGACACGCTTACACAGGAGTTTAATTCGCTTGGTGTTAGATCCCTTGCATGTTACAACAACAACAACAACAACATCAAAAACAACGGCACTAATAATAATAATAATAATAATAATAATAAATAATAATAATCATAATGATAACTTTGCTTTCTAAGGAAGAAACATTTGATTCCGATTCAGTCAATCAGTGGTTACATGTAGTGGTTAAAAATAAAATATAACTTTAGATGCAACGTATATATACAAACAAAACACCACAGTGTCTGATATATTCACTCATAATCATATAATATTCGCACGCATACATATTATATCAAAACATACATAAAATATACATATAGATTTGGGAGATCGGTAGGTAGTGGCTGTATCCAAGTGAGGTATCTCAATTCATTTGAGCTATGACTTAATCAGAAAGAAGACATTTGTGAAAAGATCTCTTAAAAGAAGAGAGTATTGGTGTTTACTAAATCTCACTTGGAATGATATTCCACAACACCGCTGCGGAATATGTAAAATATATTTTTCACAGATTCGTTTTGAATTTTGAAGATTAGTGTATGAAAGAAGCCGTAGATTACATGAATTGACATTGGAAATTGGAATTAGGAGACCATTGATATATTGTAGAGCTGGGTTATGTTGTATTTCAAAATAGCTGTAAAGTACGTCACTCTGTAAACAAAAGGTGATCACTATAAATGAATGAATACCGATGAGAATGTTTAGTCTTTTCATATAATAATTTTAGCGGCTCGCTTTTGGAGTTGAACTGTCCGATGAAGATTACCAGCATTGCAATTCCCCATATGATACAACCATAAGGTCCATGGATTAAAGTCGCCTATGCACTGAGTGCTTCGCGACTGATTATAGCCCGGGCTGGGCCCTTGGCCCACCATAAGCAAACAAAGGCAATATATATAATTTTTTTTTATTGGTTTGTTTATTGCCTAGACATAATTAACATAGTTATATGTGTTGGGTTTGTTATATATATATATATATATATATATATATATATATATATATATATATATATATATATATATATATATATATATAAAACGTAAGGTTCAAAAAATGTAAAATGGAAGTTGCAGAAAAATTGGGGAAGATTATTCCTTCCAAATCATTGTAATGATCAAGGGCAACACGATAAAAATATATATATGTGTCTGCATTCCTGCATAATATTTTTTAGAGTAGGGAATAGTAAGCGTGAGTGGGTCTTTCAGGTGTAGTAAATATTATTTAAATCATTTTGGATTTTACGTTGTAAAAGAGTAGTTCGCGCTGTATTCCGCAGTTCTTGAACTTCGCCCTGAGTTATCGTCTCTTTGACAACTAATTAGCACCGATGAGTGCTCCTGACCACTACCATCCCCACACCGTTCACCAGCCAATACTGAACTCGGCTGAGTATTTCGTACCTTTAATTTCACATAAATGCTGTTAAAAACACAAACAGTGAGGTGGGTTTTTTTTTCTCAAGAAAAAATATGTATTTTTTCTTTAATTTTGTTTTACGAAACATTAGGGCATTTGGTTATTAGAACTGCATAGTAATCTTTGCATTTTAATTTTTTTTTGTATGTTGATTAAATTAAAGTTGGCAATTGTGATTAACACACGAACTTTGATCATTTCCATTTTTATTATCTCCTTCTTAGCATTTGTACGTTTCGTGTATGTTTCATATCACTAAAACAACATCAGCAATTACTAACGAATATAGTTAATAGACTATCTGTTATGAAATGGAGTATAGTTTGCACTGGGGTAACACCCAGAATGACGTGTAGTTCACAGGTTAATGTGAAAAGTGTGTCTCACGTAATCCAGACATACGAGTGCCACATAATCAGCAGCCTTGAGAGATGTTAATGTCGATCGTGTATTTGTTTTGCTTGCGTGCTTATCTTTTTCAGGAATTTAAACTTTGATTCTTGTTTGTTGCATTTAATATGATGCTCAGTTACCCTGTTTATGACTAAGCAAAGAAAGCTGTATGCAAAATAATTTTGTTTTGTCCGAATCCGTTGGCACCTTTTGTACGTCCATAGCACTGATTAGTTGCTCTAAGCCATGTTCTAGTCTTCTTAAAAGTGCTCAAAATATAATGCTTCATCATAACGGCGTTCTTGAGTAATTTACATTTTGAAATTGCCAACGCTGATGCTGTAATCAACGATTATAACGGCTTTTCCCAAAGGAATACACTTACAAAAGGCGTTGCAAAAATCATAGGAACGTGGAACGGGGCAAATGGATTTGTATGGGATTTAAGGGGATCTTTTTTCAACGTCTGTGTGATTAGTTTATCATTATGAAGGTACATGTACTTGAAGTATGTAGTTGAATTTTTGCTTAGGGATTGTATACCGAATCCGTAGATGTTTCTTCAAGACAAGTTCAAGTGGAAGGCAGTGGAGAAACATGCTTGTTCCTTATATGGCATTAATAACGTATTGGGTAGAATGCTATGACTTAGTTTACAGACACTTTCTCTTCACACTGTCATAGTATATTTTGATATATAGCTGCAGTGGATACTGCATCGAAAGGACATCCTGGGAATCATAATTGGTTGAAATCCAATATCTAAACATAGCTCCTCTAAGGAAACAGAGGAATCGACCTTCAAGCAGGAGCATTGTTCAGTTTATCAGGTTTAATCGGGCTTACTTGCTTTTAATGAAGCAAAAATAATCAAGTTGTTATTTGCACATGGTTAGGTATCCTGTAGGAGGCATCTCGGCGTCTGCAGAGTAAGTTTATGTGTGTAACCCATCGGAAATCGATATTGTATTCATCCGATATATGTGCCAATCATATTCAGTTAATCTGACTCATATGCATGGTACTCGATAATGTTAACTAGTACGGTAGCAAAGAAGGAATTGAAATGGATGGCTTGTATCATAGGAAAATGGGTTTATTATATCCCAAAACATATGCACATACTAATTCCTGTGTGCCAAGGAAATGTTTGGTTACTTCGTTGAACGAATCTCTTGTGGAATCGAAAACTGGAAACATTTTGCATATCTTCTTATCAAATTTAAGTCAGTCCTATCTGCAGCGTAATTTATGAGAATCCGTGTTAGGTACACGAATATTACTGCGTAACAAACCTCTTCAGATGCTCACTTTGGTCATATTAATGGCAATTTTCTGATGTTGCCATTTAAGACACGTCCTCAGATACCGACATTAAAACTGTATCTAGAATAGTGTAGCCTAATTCATAATTGAGAAGTTTAGTTCACATTTTTAAAACAACTAAAACAAAACCCAAAGAAACCCTCTACATTCAGATGCTGCTAAGCATGTCTGACGTATCGTCATTTGCGCATATTGAACAAAACAGAGTTTTATTATTTCACCTGCGTTAGCATTGTGCAATATAGGTGTCCTTTTTTCGCGGCAGAGGTTTTGGAAGTCAGATTCGTGGTTGGTAATCAACGCATGTACTCGGGTAAAACACTGGTTTTCGTTCAACACTGCACCATGTTAGCTGTCTCGTGTATATATAACACAGACGAAACTATTTACATAAAGAATATATCTAAAGAATAAGCTTTCATTTGTATCAAAGTATATAACTCATAATTCTTTACTTGTGAAAAGATAAATAATTTCAAATTGGTATTCAGAAAATAACAATATTTAGAGGCTGTGCAAATCATTTTGGAATCGGAGAACTAATTACTCTTTCAGCCGGGTACCAGTCTCGAAGAGGAGGAATATTGGATTCCGTGCGTAATACTTGGAGACCGGGCCATTGGCTGTAATATCAGCGTGAAGTTTTTATTTTTAATTTTCTAAGACTTTTAACACTGCTTTGAACGTGCACGTCGATTCTGTTCTTTTTTAAAGCAGGCTAAAATTATATTGTGCCTGTCCATTTCGAAACTGATGATTTAGATAGCATTTATGGGTACTTCGCTTTAGGGACATTTAACTTCAGAAACTGCCGCGAAGCACATTATTTTGCTTGTTGAGAAAATTTGGTTTTACTTCAACGATGACATATGTTTTGGGCCGGAACATCTATTGCACAAAATAGCTCATTTTCTCAAAACAATGAGGTCTATAAAAAATGAATAAGTTTCCTTAACCTTTGCTTATCGAAAGTTGGACATATTGGTACAGTACAATGTAAGAACATAAACAAAATTCTCATACCTTGATCTTAAATAATAATGATATTGTTCTTGCAGTCTTAAGTAGTTATTAAAATGTTATTGATAGTTTGGTGCTTATGTTTTCCCGAGTATTAATGGATCGGGTCTTACCAGATTTAAGTTCCAAAAGAATGATTGAATTGATTTACGTTTTTCTTTGGTTTGCAGTCCGTTTTTACTTTAATTATTGTTAAGGATGTCAAAGATCGCTGTGTTGGAAGCTTTTACGCATTGTTGTCACACAACATTTAAGCACCTATGATCCTTTTCTCATCTTTAATAATTATAGTGAAAACCTAAATTGGAAAATTTTGTTAATGGTGCATGACTTGTGGCCAATCGAAGTTTAAAACTCATCGTTAGTGTTTAAATTTCCGCCAGTCTTTCTCTAGCGTTCTGTGTTGCTTGTATCTCTTACTTACTGCCAATAATTTTGGGAAGGTACATGGTATATCAGACTTCAGAAGCAGACCTATTAGCATCATTGTAGCGTATTTGTTAGATTTCAACGTTCGAAAACAATTATAGCATGATATTACCTATACATTCAATTTGAAAATCGCCATTCAAGCCCTTACACTCCCCATAAATATATATGATTGTTAAGAAGTTTCAGGAGGTTTATCTTTGGATGTAATCACACATGGCTGTGCTTCTACACTATATTCAATCGCATTTTCCAACTTGGCGCCAAATGAAAGAAGTTATTGATGCAAGTTAGTTGTTCTATAATTTAAACTAGGATGAACCGCGAAGGTGCATTAGTACCGGAAAGGTTCACCACAGTGACCAGAAATAATCTGTTTTCGGTGATGGACACCAAATATTTGAATCCTTTTAATGTGATACTTTGGATGAATGCCCATCATGTGTAGTTAACACTGCAAAAATCAGTTGCACTGCTGGGGCTATTGCAAGAACGCGAATCAAGATTGAAGATAAAAGTGACAGAACCTGACACTTCCGGTAATGCTGTATTCACATTCGACAATTGAGGACGCTGTTGAGCTCTCATTGAAACTTCCAAACCCACGGCTGGCGTGAAAGAATTTGATCGAGTAGTATATATTGGTATCCTAGCCATCTACTTGAATGTTCCACATCTAATTATCAACCTGCAATATCATGACAACTGTTTTTATAAATAAGAGTTATTGCTAGAGCATATTACACAGACCCTGTGTGTCCATTAACATTCCTTTTCAGGATTTTGGTCATGGGTAGTCTTTCATTTCAAGATGACACAGGTGTTTACGTGGCGTGAATTGAACGCTGGCTATTCGTCCGTTTGTTATGTAATATTATATCAATATCTTTGTAAATAATATATGAAGTATTGACCCACTCTTATTATTCCCACTTGGAAGATGGAGAGAATATTTGTCTGATTCTTTTTAAACACGATCGGTGACAATGCAGCTAACAATCATTTTGGTTTCCAGCATTAATAAATAACTGTCCTGTGTGATGCAGTGATAGTTATGATATTGTTTACAGACGCTGGACGTAAAGAATGATTGGGTCATTTTTTACATACTGCTGTAGGGTACATTGGTATTGTATGAGGGAACAACTTTGGCATATTTGTCTGCCGACATCACTGCTGGAATTAGAATCTGGCAGTATCCAATGTTTGTTTTTCTAATTGAGTTCAGTCCGAAGCCTTCAAGAATCTGCGAAGTGCAGCTGAAGTGATGATATTCTATTTTGACATGATTATAACTAGGTGTTGAACTGCCACCGATGTTCTGTTTCTTCAGATCCAAGATTATTTGTTGCGTGTTATTATGATCTGTGGGCGCATGTGTACAACAGTACTAGAATGCTGTATCGCTATTTTATGAATACTATATACGTTTATTCACTGAAAAGAGATAATGTCACGCGTGTTGTCAGTAATGCAAGAGTAAAAGAAAATGGTTTTTGGTAGTTTGTTATCGGTCCTATGCATAAATGAGTATACTTTGCTACCTAAATTGTTTACATAAATGGGTGTCGTAAGGAATGCCAGAACTATGTGCTTTGATTTGTTCATAATGACAACTTAACCTTTGTAAACATCAAGTTAGATGCCATTATATGTGTAACAATGTAACGACGCAATCATTGTCACAGTTTCTTTATGATTATAATTTGTTTTGCATGGTCTGTGTGACCTTTAGAGGTAAAGCTTTAATGAAGTCTTCATGAAATTGTTATGCACAAAGCCGCCATTTTTCTGCTGTGACAGGGAAGCTAATTGCTTGAACCTACTGTGCTTGATTTTGCTGTATAACTGATTACAGGTGTAGCTTTGAAGTGATTATACAGATGCCACTCATTTTAAATGAAGATGAAGGCCATCGATTTCTTGTTATCTCACTTCTTGATAAGCACATTACAAAAGCGACAATAGTAACCGTACGTTTTAAACCACAGTTATTTATGGGATGACATGTCCGTCGTCTGTTCTTTCGTCCATTAGCACAAATTTGTTACGATCGTACTCATATTACTCTTCCTTGAGGATCGCCATAAAGCGTTACACATACTCATTATACAGTTTCTTTTGGGCTCAAAAGAAAATGGTGCCAATCTGGCATTAATTATGGCTGTTACGGCAGCCGCTTTTGAAATCTTGTAATTTCTTTGGGAACAAGACTTCTTATCGTCATGGGCTTTGACCGGAATACTTCTTGTGTTGTTTATTTAGCCCTAATTGAAATTAATGCCGACATGAATTCCAGTATGCCAGCTATCTCTAATCCGTCCCTCCGTCTTTTAGGAAAAGTTCATTATGTCTACTTCAAAACCACACGAAGGATTGCCATGAAAATGTTAAACACATATCCCAAAGTCCAGTTGGTCCTAAATGACGGTCATGCAGTGTAGACAACCAATATAGCTGCCAAGCTTCCATTTTGAAAAAATCTTGTTATCGTTACTCTTCCTGTACTTGAATAGTCATATTTTAACATGGACTTATCATCGAACGACTTCTTATGATGTCTAGTTTAGCCTTAAGCAAAATGGTGCGAATCTTTCATCCAATATGTCCGCCACAGCATCGATGTACAAAATGATCTTATCGCTACTCCTTCAGAATGGAAAATCAGATCGAGATGGGGTTTTCACTAGAAGACTTGTAATTCAGCATCGTGATTTAGCAATAATCTCAGTCTTTTTTTTATATTAAAAAAATCAGAATTTTATTCTGCAAAATTGATCATGCCATTTACATGTTAATATATTCTTTTTAAAGCCTTTTTTTGTAAAATAAGATAACGTTTTTTTTTTGTTTTTTTTCTCTTAACACTTATATGATTTGTATTTATCGCGTCTTTAAGCTGCAGTAACGTAAGCGTCGAGATTTCTGGTCTAACAATGATGTTTACAACCGAAAGATGGATTTTCCATCAGACTCATCTTCAAGATATGTTATCCTAGTATGAAATATGTGACTAAGCTGGTAAGCATATCTTCACTTGTGAGTAACATATTATCAATGTGATAAATGTCTTATAGCTAAGCGAAGGAGTGGTTGGTCATTTTTTTCCCTCCTCTCTCTCTCTCTCTCTCTCTCTCTCTCTCTCTCTCTCTCTCTCTCTCTCTCTGTGAATGCGTCTATAATGAAATCCATTATAACAGTTTGATATGGTATCTGGCAGGACCATGCTTCTTCATTGAAAACAAATAATCGCCAGGAAGGAAACAGTTATATCGTGATCATTAAGAAATGTGTGACTATAAAATAATGAGCTATCTAAATAAGATTTTTAGCTTGCTTCCTTGTGTTATTCTTAGAAAATATAACTAAAGCAAATTACTTCCTTATCAAAAAGATGAACCAGAAGTAATATTGAATGCCGTTCATTATCTCCACGCTTTTTTAGCCTCCAAACAAAAGCAGAAAAGACAAACCAAAAATTGGGGATATTAAGCTCAGTTGCGTCTGTCCGTCTACATATGTATGTACCTCTAACTATATATCCTAAACTGTAGGGTTGCCCATTTGCGAAGGGACGTGACTTTGGGGCTCTTTTCCTGGGGTTCCGATAGGTATCAAATATCAGATATACAAACAGTGCAATTCTAAAGACATTAAAAAATACTTTGACCAAACGTTGTAAATGCATTCATAGGAGGTCGAGAACTCGTGTGTGTCTATAATCAGACGTGAGTTGGAGCATTGATTATTTCGCTTAACCTAGACATCAGATATATTTCAGGACGAGAATCATGGGTAAATTTGTATTCAATTCCAATCATTCATTTGCTGTTTGTCTTTCATATGAAAACCAGTTACTAACACAAACAGAAACTTTTCAGTGGTTTAATGCGTACCTCATTCTCAATAGACAGACAGTTGAACACCACTTTAGTAGTATACTTGATAGGGTTAACATTTCATAGTGTTCAAGTCAGTATATCAAAACCATGTTCCAGTGTGGTCTTCTTTACAGATAAGATTCATGTATTCCTTATGGAATAAGATCTTGACTTTACCTTAAAGAATTGGTGCAGGTTTTAATTATATTTACAGATTGACAAAGACAATTATGGCCATGCTCCAAAATTGGACAATTCAGTTGCTTGTTCCAACACAGCCACTATAAACTAAAGAAAAGGAAACAATTTTTTTAAAAAAAAAAAAGTTATTTCTCAAATCCTTGACAAAGTATCAACGATGAGCGTTTTTGCCTCAGTAGGGTCGTAGAACATAATCTTGCATAACCTGAGGAAGCTTCTTCGCTAAATGGGCAGTGTAATAAGTTCTATGCTCACTAGATAATTGGAAGGTGTTTTTTTTGTTTTTGTCTGACATATAATTGATTGTGACTCTCGAAATTAACGAGCTGTTCATGATTTCAAGCCAGTATAACCATACACTGGCAATTTTATGAAAATAATAATAATACGCATCTTATTACGCTATGAAATTCATTATCAGTCTATTACCAATTTAATTTTTGCAAAATAGCTTTGATAGTTCATCATCTAAAGTTACAAAACTCTGTGGTTGGCTTTTATGTTGATTAAGGAAGAAATATCAGTTTTTAAGGGTATTAAAAGTGGAATAAATACATGGATATCTTTGGCGTGAGAAAAATAAACCATTTGTATTGTGAGTTAGATTCTGTCTAATATGGCATTCTGAAAATTTATTGACCGAGTCAAGTATCATTTCCCGCAAATTAATGATACATTTTAGACTTATAAAACATTGTAATTGATTTCTGAGTAACTATCGAAATAGGAATTAATATGCATTTGGAATATAGATTAAGACCATGGCCAGTAAAAGTATGGTTAAAGTGGGGAGCTTTATTGTTTGGCATATTTGATATCTGCATAAGAGATATACGATAGTTATGTTAGCATTAGATGACAGGTAATTGCGTGATAGCTGATGTAATTTCTTTCTCACATTGGATGTTACACTCAGCAGATACTGGAGCATCCTAGGTGCTTAAACTATGTAACAAGACAAGGTAAAACCCAACAAGCATTCGGTTTTCCAAAATACAAATTTATTTCCTTAAAACATAAAATCAAACAAAGTGAATGAATTCAAAGTAACCTTCAGTATTGTATGCATAATATTATTGTAATTGTAATTTCAATATCACTTTTCCAGAAAAGATCAAAAGGTTTTCCGAATGAAGGTTATAATGTTGTTATGTGCTAGTACCAATGAAGAGACATTGTTCTAATTATCGAAAAAATTTTCTTCAAGGTCATCCGGGGCCCCGAGTGACCGAGTGGTCTAAAGCACTCACCGTTACGGGTCAATGCCATCTCACCTCTGTCTGCATGGGTTCGAGTTTCGGTCTCGACCAATGTGGGTACGTGAGAAAGCTTTCCGGTAGCTTCTCTTGGGTCGGTGGTTCTTTCCGGGGTTTTCCGGGGTCTTCCACCACCATGTATACTGGCCACCATGTCTAGCCTATCTTGTGCTGAAAAATGGCGTTAAACCCCAAAACAACAAAATCAAGGTAATCCAATGAAAGTTGTGTCACTAAAGTCCTTGAATGTTTCACCTAATCCTACGAAATTGATTAGCTATCCAAGTCCTTGAATAATTTCACAATAATCCATCATGGTACGGTCTGTTCAGAATAAAAGCTTTTTCCTCTCTGCACTTTCAGCGAACAAATTGTAAATAAAACACATTTCCTCTCCGACTCTTACAAGGTTGAATATAACTGAAGAATGATAACACGGTGCTCTAATTCGCTTATGTAGTCATATAATGCGTGTCAAAACAAAAAACAAATCTGAATCATTAGAAAGAATCCGGAATATTTTAATCATTATATTGTGAAATATTTAACAGTTATTGTCTATCCTCTTTAAATTATTGAGCCAATCACAAACTAGGGCGTGCATGATATCTCTGCAGAACAAATGTAATCCAAGGATCACGTGATCATGACGTGACCTACATTTACTTGTTCGTTTTCCTAGTTTGACCGAAACAGTTGTTGATAAGATTTTGACAGTCAACCTTGATTTATAAATGGGAATTTCACAAAGTGTTGTATAGGTACACTGCACACGCCACGTGACCTCACCATTAAAGTGCCTTCTATAGTTTTAGGATTACCAGTGCGTTATATAGTGTTATAATTGCCAATCATAATAATATTGTCATTAACCCAAATGACTTGAACAAAAAATGTGTTATAAGTAATATATGATATTGATATCAGTAACAGATATATTTGGAAAAATAAAATGAATGTATGGCGCTGTGGGTCTGTATAATGTTCGTTTTTGTTATATAGATATATGATTACACGCTTAACATTAGCATTTTAAATATTGCTGTAACTGATTTCGCATTGATTAAGGGTACCTATTCTATAAATTAAGCAACCCATTATCTTCTTTCTCGTTGTCTTCAACAGTTTATGCGATAACATTTCTTCCGTTCTTTGTAGCACAAGATTGTTATCGCAATTCTCCTGAATTACAAGCAATATTGCCATGAAACTTCATAAACATATTCATCCTACTAGCTAGTCTGTCCTTAATGAATGTTGCCGTTCCGATATCCAATATGGTTGACACGGCATGAAAATTATTGTTTTGCCAGTATCCTTGAACGTATCGTCGCATCCACATGAGGTTTTCACAGAAGACTTGATATGATCTATTGTTGCAACCAATTGAATGTAATGTGAGTCATGTGTCTGAAAACGACACCACGATGGCAGTCTTGAAAATCTTGTGATCGCCACTCCTGAATTGATAGTCATATCAATGTGGGGAATTCACTAAAGGACTTCATACGATGTTAATTTTGATGTAAATGAAAATGGTACCAATGTGACACCCATTATGGCTGCCATGGCGTCCATATTGACAGTCATGTCATTCCTAATTTTCATGAACAGATGCTCGTAACTTATGGTGGTTTTACTAATGAATTTATGATGTCAGCCTGTTACTAAATGGTTCAATTGCTTCCAGTGAAAGCGGTGTATATTTGACACGCCCACCTAGGATACGTTGTATTTCAGTGCATTCCAATGAACAAGCTGATCGCAAATTATTATCGGTTTTAAGGCCAGTCACTTTGATTTAAGTTTTTAGCTCTACTGGAATTTACGGATGACGACACAATCAAGAATGAATGGATTTTTATCATTTAACCCAGTATATAGATATATCCGAAGAATACCTTAAATGATGCCACTTCAGTATCTTCCTCTTTATTTTTTTTTTCGCAAAAAATATTACTTATAGAGTTATGTTGGTTATATTGTTTGAGTCATAGTCCGTTGTCATCTGCCTTTGATATCAGTTTATATTGTCTGAGGTGTGTGAGGGCATTCCATTGGTCCTTTACCTTTTATATCATGTTATTTTATCTGAGACAAGCTCAGCATTCCTCTACCTTTGATATCGGTTAGAGCGTCCGCCTCGGATGCGGGAGGTCTAAGGTTCGAACCCCGGCTCAGTCATACCAAAGACATTTGAAAAAATGGTACTAACAACTGCCTCACTAGGCGCGCAGCGTTAAGAGGTTAGTCATAGGACTGATTGGCCTGGTGTCAGGATAATGTGACTGAGTGGGACATCATGCTACATGTCTGCAGAATGATGCCCCATTGCTAGACATCAATATAAACTGCCACACTGCAGACATCGTAGCGATATGACTGCAGAATTGTAAAAGCTACGTTACAAATCCAAATCACACACTCTCTCTCTCTCTCTCTTCTCTCTCTCTCTCTCTCTCTCTCTCTCTCTCTCTCTCTCTCTCTCTCTCTCTTCCTTTGATATCAGGTTCTATTGTCTGAGACAAGTTCAGTGGTCTTCTACCGGTGATATCAGGTTCATGTGCAAAGGCTGCTTTTGTTCTGTACTTACATATAATATGTATTTTAGATATCTTTGTTTTGAAAAAGTAATAAGAAAACGGTTTTCGTAATAGATTTTCAATGTTGGAGTTTCTCGTGAATATCAGGTCTGGCTTCAATACTCAGCAGTTAGAAAGAAGACACAATCTCATCTAAGATTCCTCTAAATTAAAGTCAAGTAAAATTTCTTGTTGTTTAGTATTTCCCTTTCATTTTTTTTTTTTTTTTTTTTTTATCATGTGTGCCTAGCCAGTCCATGGGATAATATATACTCAAATTGTGTGCCTAGCCAGTCCATGGAATAATGTATATACCTAAAATGTGTGCTTAGCCAGTCCATGGAATAATGTATATATCTAAAATGTGTGCCTAGCCAGTCCATGGTATAATGTATATACCTAAAATGTGTGCCTAGCCAGTCCATGGAATAATGTATATACCTAAAATGTGTGCCTAGCCAGTCCATGGAATAATGTATATACCTAAAATGTGTGCCTAGCCAGTCCATGGAATAATGTATATACCCAAAATGTGTGCCTAGCCAGTCCATGGAATAATGTATATACCTAAAATGTGTGCCTAGCCAGTCCATGGAATAATGTATATACCTAAAATGTGTGCCTAGCCAGTCCATGGAATAATGTATATACCTAAAATGTGTGCTTAGCCAGTCCATGGAATAATGTATATATCTAAAATGTGTGCCTAGCCAGTCCATGGTATAATGTATATACCTAAAATGTGTGCCTAGCCAGTCCATGGAATAATGTATATACCTAAAATGTGTGCCTAGCCAGTCCATGGAATAATGTATATACCTAAAATGTGTGCCTAGCCAGTCCATGGAATAATGTATATACCCAAAATGTGTGCCTAGCCAGTCCATGGAATAATGTATATACCTAAAATGTGTGCCTAGCCAGTCCATGGAATAATGTATATACCTAAAATGTGTGCTTAGCCAGTCCATGGAATAATGTATATATCTAAAATGTGTGCCTAGCCAGTCCATGGTATAATGTATATACCTAAAATGTGTGCCTAGCCAGTCCATGGAATAATGTATATACCTAAAATATGTGCCTAGCCAGTCCATGGAATAATGTATATACCTAAAATGTGTGCCTAGCCAGTCCATGGAATAATGTATATACCTAAAATGTGTGCCTAGCCAGTCCATGGAATAATGTATATACCTAAAATGTGTGCCTAGCCAGTCCATGGAATAATGTATATACCTAAAATGCTGCAGGGAAGATAAAACACTGGTTATTCAATTTGCAAGACAATTCATCTTTAGAATAAAGTACGGATCGATTTTGATTACTGGTATAAAATATAGGTATATAATATATAAGCTCACTATTTTCGTCATTTTGGATTTAATCAAGTTTTGTTGTAGAAATTGTAATGATTTTAAAATCACACTGCTTTAAAATGTCATCACACGTATATCGAAAGGTTTGTTTTCATATAACATGTCAGTTCTAGGGATAAATCAAAGCCAGATGTAAAGATTGACACCAATAGTCGAGGACGTTTTGCCTGCCTCTGTTTGGTAAAAGATGTTTTGGCACTTGGAGTTTCCTAATGTTAATGTATTAGTCATAATTCAGGTAATGTGTTTTTGAAAGCATTGATCGCTTCCCCGATGCGATGATGAAGTTAGTACAGACAGCTAACACCTAGATACTATGAGCTGAGGAGCACATATTTGCAATATTATTTTCCATCAAAGCTGCCATTTTGTGTTGCAAAATCTTCCGAACCTGTTTAATTAATTTTGTCAGATACTCTGTTTAACACGAACTTGAAATGTTCGTCACACTCCGCTAATTGTTTCCTGCCCAATAAATTGTATCAGTACGGTAACTTGGTCTGCGTGCTTATATCGCTTCTCGTTGGGTAGCGGAAGGACATTCCACTATCAAAGGATACTCGATAACAAGCACCCAAATCAAGTTACTGTTCTGATGACGACTATATTATATACTCTAAACAATTATTTCATAATAAAAGGAAACTTTTATGACGTTCTTCTTTTGATTCCATCAATCTACTTACGTTGTAGTTTGGATCTAAATATAATAATAATAATAATAATAATAATAATAATGAGGACTTTCTATAGCGCCTAATCTATAGAAGCTCTAAGCGCTTTACAACATTAGACAACACCTGAAACATAAAAACATATATAATGATATGATTACATAAAAACAAACACCATGAAATTAGAAGACATAAAACATGCTGAAAATATTTAAGGTAGGAAACATTATTAGGTCTTTAAGTTTGATCTTGCAGTCGAAATAGATGAGTTTTGAGAGCGCTCTTGAGATCACTGTGTATTTGTGTCTAAGTTCATTGGCAATTCGTTCCACGTTGCTGGTCCCTGGTATGCAAAACAACGTTATCCATATGACTTCGTTTTCATAGTGGGAATAATGAGTGTACGATTGTCAGAAGAGGAGCGTAAATATCTTGCTGGTGTATACACATGGGTGAGGTCAGATAGGTATGTTGGACTGGAGCCCGTCAGAGAAACGTATCACAGAGAACAAATTTTGTGTTTGATTCTGGATCGAATGGATAGCCAGTGTAGGGTACAGAGCAGAGGGGAGGTGTGCTCTGATCGTGGTACTCTAAGGATGATCCAAGCAGCTGTGCTTTGAACTTTTTGACGTTTTTGGAGTAGATATTGAGACGAACCAGACAGAATTGAGTTACAATAGTCCAATCTTGAAAGTACTAAGGAACACGCAAGTGTTTTAGTGGCGTCATCTGAAAGATATTTAAGAATGGAGCTGATTCGTCTCAGCTCAAGGTATGCAGCCTTGCATATGTTCATGACATGTTAGTGCAGTGTGAGAGTACTGTCGAGAGTAACACCTAGGTTTCGTACTGACTGTGTGAATTTAATGTTGGTGTTGCTGATATTTATTGTTTGAGGTAAAGGATTTGAATGAGAAAGTCTTTATTTTGTAATCAGAATGGCTTCAGTTTCATCGTCATTCATCTGCAGCTTGTACATGTCATCCATCATTTCACATCAGAAATGCACCTCTCAACACCTTGGAGGGTAGCATCAACTTCAGTTGGGTGGCTAAATTTGTATATTTGGGTGTCATCAGTGTACAATTGGTGAGACACTGGATGATGATCTATGACACTTGACAGCGGCTGAGTGTGTAGAATGAAGAGAAAAGGTCCAAGAGCAGACCTTTGTCGAACGCCACAACATAGATCAACTGGCCTGGAGTGTATTCCATTTGCGGACACAATTTGTGTCATGTTGACCAAGTAGGACTTGAACCACAGTAAGGCTATTTCATGAATGCGAAATACATGCTGGAGACGGTGAAGTAATATATCATGGTCTATTGTGTCAAATGCTGCAGACAAATCAAGGAGGGCGAGGACTGTAATCTTTCCGCTATCCAAAGCAGAGAGAAGGTCATTAACTACTTTCAGAAGAGTAGTTTCAGTACTGTGGCAAGGGCGATATGCAGAATGTACATTGTTAAAAAGACTGTATGAATTTAGATGAGATACAAGTTGGGATAGAATATCTTTTTCTAAGATTTTTGACATGAATGGGAGATTAGAAACTGGGCGGTAGTTCTTTAAATCATTATGGTCAAGTGTTGGTTTCTTCAGCTGAGAGTTTACAATGGCAGTTTTGAAAAATGATGGGAATTCCCCGGATTAGAGAGAGGTATTAATAACATCAGTTAGGGAAGGCAATATTGGATCTAAGCACTTAAGCAGCAGTGATGTTGGAATTGGATCAAGTTCGCATGACTTTGGTGCACTCTTCATCACTATTGTACGTACTAAATCCATAGAGACAGGTTCAAATATATCATAATTACAGTAGTCTCATCACTCGACTGTTGTTGGTGACGTCATTCTTGACAGCAAGGAACCGTAGTCTGTATCATCCTCGGGAAAAGTAGACTTTGAAATGGCTATATAATAACTGATATACAGTAAACAAGATTATCGTTTCTTATTTTCAAGTGATTCAAGTTAAAATTTGTTGAAACGTTTTCATTTTTTGTGGTTTGAGAGTGTGGGTTTTATTCTTGTTGTTGATAAATTGCAGAGTGCCTTAAGCGGAGCATCGCTGTTTTTGACCTCGTAAGAGTTGCGTTTCCCACTTCACTGTCATCATAAAACGATGTGCTTTTTAAATCTGCTGATGAATGATTATTATTTGACGTATATATTTCTGTTCCACGGAACAACGAAATTAAGTTTCATTTCGTAAAGCAAAGGATAAGAAAGTAAAATTGTCAGTATTATTTCATGTAGTATTTCATTGCATTATTAAACATTTAAACCTCGTGTTCCAGTGGGATTTTTTTTTTCTAGCCTTTTATTTCTAATATTTAATATTACTGTCAATACATACGTATCGGATGATGTTTTAATAATATTTATAGTAATACTTTTAAGACACTTCGTTATCTCGGTCAGTATATATGCATATATATTTTTATATCGTCGAAGACGATCTCAACCAATTAAAATACTACATAAAACGCTTCGTGTTGTGCTATCATCCAAATGTTTAGAATGTTCCAAATGAATTGGTCTTGAATGTGCTGATATGCTAATAGTCTTATTGAGTCACAATGATATATACAAAATGTTTTTTAATGTTTTCATAATAATACTAAAGTAATATTTTAGTCCAAAATTTCAATGAGCACTTTGTAATTCCAATGGTTAATTTGGAATAATAATAATAATAATAATGATAATAATATAGCGCTTAATCTTTTAAAAGAAGCTCTAAGTGCTTTACAAAATCGATCATAGGAGCGTAAGAACCGTTTGCATACAGAAAAAAATTAAAGCACATGAAAATGTCTTATGACACTATAGAAAGAGACGAATTATTACATAAAATAGCAACATGAAACTGGTGTGCACAAAATATCTAAAAACACAAAATGAGTTTACAGTACAGTTTCCATCGGCAAAAGAATGCTGAGAAATGGATTAATGTCAAATTTGTTGTTACTGGTGGAAAAGATATGTCTTGAAAGCAATTTGGAATGTGAACATGGTCTCTTTGTGTCTGAGATCCCAAAATAGTTATTTCCAGGTAAGTGGGCCCTGATATACAAAAGAGCGTAGTCCAAAAGACTTAGTTTTTACCTTAGGAATAATAAGAATACAATGACGAGCGCAGGCTTCTCGGAATAGTGTACATATGGGTGAGATCAGATAGGTATTTAGGTCCGGAGCAGGCAATGAAATGTAAGAGAGCGAAGAGATTTTGTGTTTGATTCTACTGCCTATAGCTAGCCAGTGGAGGTTATGAAGAAGTAGAGTAGTATGATCAGTTCTTGGTGTTCTAAGAATGATCCTAGCGGCAGTGTTTTGTACCTTTTGAAGTTTCTGTAGAAGACACGGGAGGAAACCAGAAAGGAGACTCTTACAATGGTCAGGTCTAGAGAGTACTAATGAACACACAAGGGTTTTTGTGGCATCAGCTGTGAAAAGATAGCGAATAATGCTGATGCGTCTCAGCTCCAGGTTTGCTGCTCTACAGGTGTTCAGGACATGCTGGTGCAGCGAGAGAGAAAGCTGTAGAAAGTAACACTTATATTTCAAAGTCTTTGTCACAATTTAGTGGAAGTATCGCTGATATTAATTGATTCTGTTAGGTGTTGAGCTTGTGAAAGTCTTTACGAGGCAACAAGCTTCGCTTCAGTTTTGTCGTCGCTCATTTTTAGCCTATTTCACCTCATGATTTGATCCAAGACACAACGTCAGAGACGCACTTCTCAGTGCTTTGGATGGTGGATGCATCTTCATTTGGACAGCTAGAATGTACAGTTAATTGTCGTCAGAATACGACTGGTGGGACACAGGATGGTTTATTATTACACTTGAATAAAGATAATTGGTCATAGAACAGAACCCTGTCGGACTCCATAGGAAAGATTATCGGGGTTGGAATGTTTACCATATATTGAAATAATTTGATTTCTGTCAGTTAGGTTTGACTTGAATCAAGATAAAGCAGAGCAGTATTTTGAAAATGGCATCGTGGCTGCTACATTGTAATGTCAGATTAACACCATTCTCATTAAGACCAACCAAAAAGAGTAAGAAGTTTTGGGCAAAAACACCATGTAGCAATAACAAGATTTTTAAGAGAGCCTTCGTAGCGGTCGTAATGGATGTCAGATTGGCACCACTTTCGTGTCCGGCCTGCGCGAGGTTTTAAGAAGCATTTTAATGATGACTAAATTAAGGTCGAATTAGGTCGAGCAGCGGTATGACGAATTTCAAGATGGCTAAAATGGAGGACATATTGGACGCCCATTGCACACCATTTTCATTAGGACTATCTACACATAATGATAAGTCTTTTGGTTAAAACGCCATGTCGATGTTAGCAGTCATTTAGGAGGAGCAGCAGTAAGAAAATTTTCAAGTACGTCAGCTCGGCAATATTTTTATTTACTATCAACTAGACAATATAAGAAGTGTTCTAGTGAAAACCCGATCATTCTAATGTAGATATGACCATTTGTTCATGTTTTGTAGCGATAACACACTTTTCAATATGACCGCTATGGCGGCCAACTTGCATGGCAGGCATTCTTTTAGGACCACGTAGACATTTAACAGAACGTTTGGTGAATGCCCCATGTCGATATGACATCAGATCGGCACCATTTTCATTTAAGACCAACGGACATTATAAGAAGTCGTTTAGTGAAAATCTGATATAAATTTAGAAGGTGCACGGATAACAGGATTTTGAAGCTGGCCACCGCGGCGACCATATTGGATGTCCATGTGAAGCATTGAATTTAGGACCGACTAGACGTCATACAATGTCGTTTGGTGAAAATCCCACGTCGACATGGCCATCTAATTTCGGAGCACAAAATTATTGACAAATCTCATACGTTTAGGAAGAGCAACGATAACAAGATTTTCGATTGGCCGCTAAGACGGTCATGTTGGTGTCCGAGAGGTCGCTATGACGGTCATGTTGAATGTCCGAGGGGCCGCTATGACGGTCATGTTGGATGTCCGAGGGACACTATTTTCATTTTCATTTATTGGGAACTAGACCTTCGGTTGAGTTGGTGTGTAATCTTTCATAGCAAATTGCAAGTAGTTTTGGGGGAGTAGCGATAGCAGGCATGTGCAAATGGACGAGGAAACGGACGATGGACAACAGACTCTCGTTTAAGCTCTTCACCTTTAGGACACACGGTACTAATTGTAAGGAAATATGGGAACCAGCCTGGATATGGGTGAACATAAAATATAGTATATATGGTTTTGCTGACCAGGATTGGTTGATAATGAAAAATATTTTGTAGGAAAAAGAATCTTTTGTGAGCTTAACCTAGTTGTCACTGAAAAATAGAGGCATTGTTTTACTGATGGAATTACAGTTAATTAACAGGCTTGAGCTTGGAACACTTAAATGGTTCTATTTACTGAAATTAGCACCTGACTATTGGTGCGGAATGAAAAGCACATGTTTGGAACACATGTAGTCCAGAAAATGCCGCGGCTCATATCCTTTTATCTACACAGAAGCTGTCATCCAGGTTTTATCTATACTAATAAATATAGGTTTGATTATGAACTCTCAGAAATTTTAAGTTACTGAATATTTAATATCATAGTGTTTGCATATGTTTACTATGGGAACTGAACCGTGAGTCCTATAGACAGCTACAGCAACACTGTGACTCTACATATGCATTTGCAATTAACTTTACTATAAATGCAATCATATGGTTCTGTTTGTAGATAACAAGCAAAATTAATACCTTTTGTAAACTACAAAAATTAATACCTTTTGTAAACTACAGAGTGACAGTAAGTGGGATATTAAACACATATGTCGACATATCAACTATTGCCAACAAGGAGGTGTGGGTACAGTATGTAGAGTTGTAGTTGGAGTGTTTTGCACCTTGATTTATATTTATGCAATCACATATATAACGTTTATACAATTTTCCATTTATAGAGTAATTATGGTAAGCAATGTGATATGACCTAGTTGTGTTTTGAAACATGCTTCAGATATGATCACTTAAGTCTCTACCACCATGCGTAATGGTGATGACCTCTCATGACATTGCATCCCACCAATTTCTTTCATTGAATGGTTTGAAACTTCATATTTTGTATTTTAATCGACCTATGCCTACCTTCCTTTAGTTTTAAATTATGTGTTGGGGGGGGGGATTTTAGGTAATTTCTGTCATTTAAATATTCTTCTCTGTAATAGCACATGCACGTTTAGATGGTCACCTTGACCTTTTACTTATTAATTACATAATATGACAAGGTTGGTAATAGATTTCAGTATTAAATTGAAGAGAGATAAATGGTGATATTAAAAAGGTGACTCTTATTAGACAGATTTATTGTAATATTTTTTTCTCATTTTCTTAAATAAAGCTCAAATAAAAATGTTGCTTGAAATGTACCATTACTATATAGGTGAACATAAACTTGCAATATAATTTAATATTCTTTAATGCAATCTTTTGACAAGCAGAACAATGCACATTGCTTACTCGTGCACTGAACTACTATTCTTAGGTCCGTCAAGAAAATCAGGGATGGCTATAGGACACACGATACTAATTGTATGGAAATATGGGAACCAGCCTGGAAATGTGTGAACATAAAATAGGGTATATACAGGTTTGGCTGTGCAGGATTGTTTGATAATCAAAGTTATTGTGTAGGAAAAAGAAGCTTTTGAGATCTTATCCTAGTTGTCACTGAAAAAATAGACATTGTTGTATTGATGGAATTTCAGTCCTTTAACAGTCATGTGCTTGGAACGCTCATAATTGAAATTAGCACCTGACTCTTTGGTGCGGAATTAAAAGCACGTGTTTCAAACACATGTAAGTCCAGAAAATGCCGCGGCTCATATAATTTTGTCTACACAGAAGCTATCATCCAGGTTTCATCTGTATTGATAAATATAGGTTTGATCATGAACACTTAAAAATTTAAATTTATTTTAAATATTTAATGTCGTGGTGTTTGCATAGGTTTACTATGGATGCTGAACTAGTACCGTGAGTCCTTTAGAGCTGTAACAGCTGTCATCTCAGTCAGTATTTAAAAGCGGTATGCACACTACAAAAGCCTGCGAACATGTGTTGTTTTAATTTGGGGTAAAATTTAGCATTAAATTTGCCTCATAGTTCTTTTCAGTCACAATCCCCGACATAAATCTGCAGATAAATTAACATTACCAATTATTGATTTTACGCTGTTTAAGGATTTGTGTTTTGGTTAAGGTGTGTTTAATTCAAATTGATTGCTTCTGAAGTTGTTGTAAATAACAACCCTAATGATATTGTATATGTCCGGTTTTCAAAATTGCTGGCATTCTTTATTTTGTTCCGTAAAATATGGAGAGTACTGACGCAGATTTAAAGTGCTATACTGGGGCAGTAATGCTTATAACTAAAGGCTGTCAGTAGCTGGAAAGCAATTATTCTTGCTGTCAACGTGCAAATAGAGCATTTACTCTGATATAGCTCCAAGAGGCTTTCTCAGATATGTGTATACATAATCAGATCTCGCACATTTTCTTCAGTTGTTATCCTGGCAAGAAATTTGCAGCAATATATGGTATTGTGTTTAATCCATTTCCCCATAAATGTAATGGTACACGTTACCATTGTTTCTGTACTGATACAAAACATTGGTATTTTCCAGTAGATTTTACCAAAAATGAATAACATAAACACTACAAATTTATGTTTTGTGTGAGTTAAAGAAATGTATCATATTTTGTTGTTGTTGTTGATAAGACATAGCTATCAGTAGAACTGAAAGTTGAAGCTTTCAAACTTGCATGCGACTTCGACGCTTTTGGTACTGATGAAATGAAGTGACTCATTATCAATGTAGTAGTTATAATCAATCGTAATCTGTAGAGTTTGAGTGCTAAGGTTTCTCGCGAAGGACAACAAAAGGGATTGGCAGTGTGGAAGATGCAGATTGGTTTTGGGATGCCGCTTTTTATATGACAGATGAATGGGCATTTTTTGTGACACTCAACCAATTCTTCCATTGTTTAAAGTTAAGACTTATAGCTTAAGTCATTGCCATGTATTCCAAAGTTACGAATGTATAGCAAGTTATTGAAACGTGCTTCAGTGGGCCGCAAGGTTGGAATTTGTCCTCGCCTTCTAGTTTATTTTAGTTGCATACTTGAAATGGTTTTAAAATTCTATTTCATATAGAGATAACATTAATACAGATTATGTTCATCATAGTCACTAAAGATATACTTTCATCCTAAATTGGGTGAAACTTTTGTGAATTTTCAAAAAAAATATGGTATATATCTAGTAGTACTATTCTATGGTACCCCGACACTAAAGTGACTATATGGTGCCAGCTTAAGGCAAAGTTCGAAAAATAAAAATGAATTGCACATAATTTTATGAACATAAACCATTTCAAATAAAATCTAAGTATTAAGTACAAGAGGTTAAATATAAAACGTAAACCTGTTACATTTCTGTAAAATGCATATTAAATAACAGAAAAAGGAATTGGATGTAAAATTCTACAACATGCTTAAAATGTGTTGTATAAACAGCATTCCATTAACAAGACCAATAGTTTCTCGGGTGGTACATCCTCATCCGGTTTTATTCATCCATTTAACGTCAAAATACTTAAACACTAGACAAGAGAGTGTCCACTTCTGAAAGGTACAGATGAACATGCTTAACTTTTCATATCGAATGTTAATAAGACAAATTTCTAATCTTTTTCAATCCCATCTTCGTGCAAATTATGACATTATGAGGAAGACACTGATTGGATTGGTTGGATTTACAGAGCACGTGTACTTTTGCGTGCTATATAAGTTGCAATCTCTACTATATGATAGATGTGAGGCTTGTATTATTTTTATTTTTGCTGTGTTGCCATTGCACTGTTTTGAAGATTCAGTAGTCATTTCATTACTCAATAGTACTAGATTTGCACGCTTTTGAAGATTCGATAGCCATTCACTACTAAGTAACACTAGATTTGCACTGTTTTGAAGATTCAGTAGCTATTCAGTACTCAATAGCACTATATTTGCACTGTTTTGAGGATCCAATAGCCATTTCATTACTCAATAACACTAGATTTGCACTGTTTTGAAGACTTAATGGCCATTTCAGTACTCAATAGCACCAGATATGTACGCTTTTCAAGATTCAGTAACCATTCAGTACTCAATAGCACCAGATATGTACGCTTTTCAAGATTCAGTAACCATTCAGTACTCAATAGCACCAGATATGTACGCTTTTCAAGATTCAGTAACCATTCAGTACTCAATAGCACCAGATATGTACGCTTTTGAAGATTCAATAACCATTCAGTACTCAGTAGCACCAGATTTGCACTGTTTTGAGATGCCTGTTTTTAGAGAGTACCCTTTAACTCTGTACTGACATTTTCATTGCAGTCCGCACGGATGCGTTTTTGTCATAACAATTTGAGCTATGAAACGCCTGTCAGCTTTGTGGTAAATATATTGTCCCGAATTTTATCATGCTGAAAGTGGTTTGCGTATTGGAAGCGTGAACGTGCATAATTATCCTGAAAGTAATAAGAAAACACTGTAAATATGAAGAAGAAACAAAATTGTAAGCTAGTGGGGATTTAATCTGACCAAATATACTGAAAAAAGAAATGAAAGTAATCCCTTGTGGTGAAAGAAACGTAATTGCTTCTCAGCTGACACAGAAGTCTGCTAAATAATGCAAAAGTCCCCTCAGATACCACAAAGCCATATGGAAAATTCAGTGATGGAATGCTCATGATAAACGAATTCTATCCTGATCCAACATTTATTCAGATAAAGTGATTAATTCTTCCATCAAGTGTAATGGGCAAGATTGTAGGACAAAAAAGAAGTTATATTCTTGTCATATCGTCAGTATATTCAACGAGAATGCTGATACATACCATGTACTCTTATGTCTCTGGGTTGTTATCCTATGAATAAGGAAGAATCGTTGAATATAAAGGGAGTGATGGTCATCCGAAAGAGTATCCACGTCTGTTCTCGTAAAGGATTTAGATAGGCGAACGCATATAATTACACAGTTTTTGCATTTCACCTACCTACGATCTCTCTCTCCTTGTCAATCTCCGTCTCTTTATATATCATGACAATTTTTATCATGTACGCTGTGTAGGTGGAACCTGTAGTATTTTTGTTTTACACCTGTTTTGTTAAAGAGAGTTGCAGTGGACACTGCAAATCCTTTCGTTCAAATCTGACATTTTGAATTTTGAAAGTGTTTTCCTATTTGGAAAAATCAGCAAAAAATTATGTTTAACTTTGTAACACATGCCACTAGTGAACATTTGTCTTCCCTTTTTCTGTGTGTCCCGGTTGCCAAACAAGAAGTCACGAGTTCGAAACCCGCAGATGCATCCCAATCTTTTTAAAAATATTTTTTTTGTTGGTATTTTTGTGTTCAAACTTTGATTTCAATTCGCTGATCTCAAGTTTTCATATTTTTTATGCTTGTTTCATGCCGGTCCATTTATTACGCCCGACGGGATATTAACCTAGTAATAAATAATTTTCTGTAAATGGCACGATGGATATTACCTCCTGGGTTTTGCATCTAGTTATACCATTCCCTTTGAGAAGTAAAAACTCAAAAGACAAGCTGATGAATTGGGCACTAACAATCTTGTTAATTGCCCGCTGAAAGATAGCGCTCGTTCACAGTTCAAAGGCGTAGCGCTCTGTTTTGGTTCTTCACTTAACGGCATTGTATTGAATCTGTTCATTTTCTACGGAAGGAAATAAAGACAGCGCCGTGTTTTAGAGCTGTGCGGGCGCCGTGCGAAATTAGGACAATTGGGCCAGCAAAATATAATTTCTGTATCACTGAAGAAATTGTGTGAAATATTCATAGAAAAATACAGGTTTGTTTTCAAACTATTTTTTTTTTATAAAGAATATGATTTAATTATAATCTGTTTTAAACAAAATCAGAAATTTTTGGAATCCCCTAGCGATCTCACCGTTCGCACCTCGCTAAGGTCGCTACTTATAAAGATGACGATGGGTGTTATGTATATTTAATTTAATTGTTTGTTTGTTTGTTTGTTTTAAATTTTTTAATTCCATTACATGCTATTGTAATATAACTTTGTTTACCTGATTTGACATTGTCCAGAATTTAAGTTCAGTTCTGTTTGACCTGACTATTATTTTTTAAAATTCATTGATAAACAACTAATAATATAAACACTGAATCTAGTTGCTGACCTCGTTTCAAAATCAGTGACAGTTTTGGTAAAAAACTTTTTTATTTTTTAGTTTTCTTTCTCAAAGTTTGAATCATTAAGTAAAGGTCATACCTGGATTACGTGACAAGTAGCATGCATCAAATGTTACAAACTTCTATTTTTTCTAGAAGAATGAACTTTTGACCCTCATCTGGGAATCTGTTTTGCGTCTTAATTAGCGTATAACTGTTGTTTTTGAAAGAAGTTTGTTAGTTGGGCTCCAAACAATTGACACGTTAAGTTGTTATTATGTTGTGACCAGTTTGGGTTGCATTTTTATTTTCTTCAAATTGTTGAATTCAAGTGATTATTTTCCCTGAAAATACATGAGTGCTCTAACAAAGTTCTTGGATAAAGACATTTATTGGAAATTATACTGAATTCAAAACTGGAATAGTATTTTCTGTGATTCCAAAAAGGACTGTTGACACAACAGCACGTCGCTGACCACAACCGAAGACATCGCCTTCCATTTTGGATTTCATCGGGACTCGAACTCAGTTTCATTCAGGACTTTTTATTACTAGGACTTCTATTTAATTCGTAAAACCGTATGTTCTTTTTTCCTAATTTTTCACTTTGCATTCTTGGGAAGTAAATTATTTGTTAAATTTTACAAAGCTTGTTGTCTTCACTCTTTTCTGTTACTTATTTTAGGAGCATAGACTCGTAACAATGAGTCAAATTTGTGTGTGTGTCTTGGCTAGCAGAAGATTTTTTTTTTTTCGACGAGTTTCATAAGTTTCTATTGAAATGAGCACTAGCGTAAACGTTATATGACGAAAAATACCGATTTTATGTGACCCAACAAGTGAAATTATTTTGAAAGAATGTTTGGATGCATCGGTCATTAAGCCTTTCCTTTGCATGGGGATATGCCGCTTGTGAGGTTATGATGTGTTTTCACACGTGTTACTTATATGAAAATTATTAGGGATATATTTACGTTTATATCACAGTAGTGGTAATATAAATTATAAATAGTGTTTGCTGATTATAATTTACTGTTGGTAATATGTTGTCTGATATTGCTACTAAAATATACAACACATACGTTGACATTGGAAACAATTTCTTTTCAGAAAGTTTATTAATTATTTTCAAGTGGAACAAATATTATCACATTACTACAGTGAGCTTAGTTTTACACAAACTGCAGCCATTACTTTGGTCTGGACTTGTAATGGCAGGGGGTATAGTACACGTTTTCTTGGGAGAGACGTTTAGTCTCATTTTTAAAGTGGCTTATGATATTAGAGATTATTAATTTATGGTACATGGTAAGATATGCAATTTCTGCACGACATATCTATATTGCTGTAATTTTAATTTCACGAGGAAGAATATAGGCGTCAGTAGTGTTTTATATTTCTTATGGTAGATTCATAAGAAAATGTTTATTTTCGATGGATCCAGACACAGCTCGCAGGGTTTTTCATCGACAATCCTATTTTGATCGCTCGTTACATCATTATCTAAAAGCGGGTGGGATCTTAGAGCTTTCCACAGTTCGACAAGATCATAGAATTAAGAGTAAATTACTTAATGACTTTTGGAAAGGAGACTCTTTTACGTTCGTTATGCACAAAGGTTTATCACGAAAAATAAATGATGATTCTATTTATTCAACTTTTATACAAAATCGCCTTTCCACACCCTTAAGGCAACAGTAGCATAAAGCAGTAATTATTAGCAGAACGGCAGTTGCATAATACTTTCGGCCGTCCCATTTTGTATCTGCATTATGTGGGTACAAAAGGGGCTGACAGAACGTACCATATAGCTCATATTAAATTGGTAACGATTGTGTTTGAATTTAGTTCTGCAGATACAAAGGGTCCGACCCATAAAACTGCTATAAAAGTTTTAGCGATGATGATTATATTCGTTTTTCTGCATATGCAAAAGGGGCCGACCTCTTGTACCAAAAGGATGCTATTATATTGGTAACGATTGTGTTTATGTTGCTTTTTCTGCAAATGCAAAAGGGGCAGACAGAACGTACCATAGCAGTAGTATTATATTAGTAACAACTGTGCTCATTTGTTTGATAATCTGCAGATACAAAAGGGGTCCGACTCAACTTATCATAAAACTGCAGTTATATTGGTAACGGTTGTATTTTTGTTGCTTCTATCTGTAAATACAAAAGTGGACGGCGGAAAGTACCTTACAATTGCAGTTATTTTGGTAGTGATTGTGTTTGTAATGTTTGTTGTTTTTTTTTGTTTGTTTTTATGGGGGTGGGAGAGGGGGGCTGGACTTAAAGATGACGTCGCTGTTGACGTCGAATCCACTATAACGCCATAATTCACTATTATAGGATTAAATGATGACGTTTGGGTATTTATCGATGTGTAAATTTTACCTAACCACTCACAAAATAAATAAAGTCCGAAGGAGTTTATGTTAACCTTGTGAGTGATTAGGTAATAATTTACACTGTTACAACCCTAAGTCTTAAACAATGTCACTTTAAAGAGTGAAAGTCAACAAGTTTTGTAAAATTCAACAAATAATTTATTTCCCATGAATACAAAGAGAAAATGTAATTAAAAAAGATAACTTACGGTATTAAAAATTAAATCCCAAATAATTCTTGCATTTCTATCACAAGTCTAATGATTAAAGTTCTGAATAAACTTTAGTGGTATTCCAAAATAAATGCAACGTTATACGTGTTGAAGTGACTAAGATGACCTATATCGTGGCGATGTGCCAAGTGTTTTGTTATATCACAATAATACAGTCCCAGAATATATCCTTATTTGAATTTCACTATAAATCCAAGTCGTTATGTCCAAGAATATTATTTTTGAGCACTTTACATTTCCAGAAAAAAATAATTTGAATTAAATAAGTTCACCCAAATCAAAATACTGCACAATAAAAATACAATACAGTTATTAAAAGGTAGACAGTGTTTTTACAAAACTATCACTGATTTTGGAGAAGGTCAGCTACTAGATACAATTTTACATAACCCACAACATATCATGAAATAAAAAATTATGAAACCTAACAAACAAACAATGCAAATTAAATTTACATAACAACACAAAAATAGATACCTAAGCATCATTATGCAATCCTCATAATTCCAATGTACTTCATTTCCGTCAACATATCAGCGGATTTCATCAATATAGCATTCACTTTTATGTTGCTCCAAGTTTTCTTTCATTAGCATCTTCACTGCGACAGAATACATAGCCCCATCTTCGCTAGCTAAGAGTCGTCATTCTTCACATAGTAATATAGGGTAGAATATTAAGGCGGGTCATGCCAGTGATCTAAAGAGCTTGTTATGGTACCTTTGTTTAAAGAAATTGTTTGTTGCTGTTTAAACCAGGCTATTCCTTTTGATCAACATTACTCTTGTGTATGGGATGTGTTGTTTATAGCATTAGTTCATGCTTTCTACGCATTTCGATGTTTCAAAAACAAACTCGTGTACATTATTAGTGAGATCCCTGCTTGTCATATGACCCTGACCTCTAATAACAGCTGGTGGAGTGTGTGTCTGATTTGGATTGTTAACGTAGCTTTAACAATTTTTCAGTCATATCGCTACGATGTCTGCAGTGTGGCAGTTTATAGTGGTGTCTAGCACTGGGGCAATATGCCGCAGACATGTAGCATGATGTCCCACCCAGCCACATTATCCTGACATCAGGCCGACCAGTCCTAACACTAACCTCTTAATGCTGAGCGCCAAGCGAGGCAGCTGTTAATACCATTTTTGTAAGTCTTTGGTATGACTCGGCCGGGGATCGAACCCGCGACCTCCCGCATCCAAGGCGGACGCTCTAACTACTAGGCCACCGGAGCGGTCAACAGCTGGTGGAACATATTTTGGAAGCGAAACACAATAATTTCCAAAGATTGGCTTGTAAAGCCTGACATATCATTTCTTCAGCAAAAAGGGCGAGTGTTTTAGTGCACGAAAGTCTATGCGATTACATTATTTTAACTTCTAATGGGCGATATTAATTTTTGGGGGTTGTACATTTTGATCAGAAGTCACAGAAGTCGGTGTGGGTCGAGGCTTGATATTGCTATCATTATGGTGTAAGGCGTTGGTATTGATAAAACTTCACATAAAATGACCTGAACACAGGGAACCAAAAGTAGTCTGGCAGAATTTACCGATTTGTATAAAAAAAAGAACAGAATCACGTAAACGTTTACATCCAATCAGATTGTAGAAAATTATGTTAATTCATAAAGCTGGAATTACAGCGCCTTAATTTCCGTCATCACTAGCATTTGGTGGATACACTAAATATAGCGCTCCCATACTGATGTTTACATGAGTGGGGTATGTTTTGGTCTTATCCTTAGCACTCGTGTTGACTGTATACAACTTTATGACGTCATGCTGCATTCGACGTGAACAGTGACTTTATATTTAAATGAAATAGTTATCACACTTTTTTTAGTGGAAACATACCCATTACTTTTGTTGACCATAAAGGTAAAAGTTGATCGATTTGTGTCACATTCCTTTAATTAATGAACATCATGAATTGACCTATCTTGACCTCTTATAAATCATGCTGATCAGTTAACCATTCAGCGACCGTAAATTAGACACACCACCAGGCATCGCTTTCGTCCGCCATTTTCCTCCGACAAGCTGCTTGTGGCAATAATGAATTGGTTATGATAAGTATTTACAAATTTGGCAATGATTTGTTGATTTCTCCGTCGATAAGGGTGAAAAGAAGCCAGTGGGAGCCTTGTAATTCTGACAGTCGATCCACAGATCGTCTAAATGGATGAATTAGATTTTTTTTCCCCCCCAAAAATATAGACAAAACTTCGATGGATAAAGACCTTTTTTGTGGTCGCGTGTACGATCAGCTGAATATGGAAACAACTGATGGCAATTACAACATGTTTGTTTGCATAAACCTATATAGAAAGCATGACCCGTCGATAGCTTGAAGAAAACAAAAAAGATATTGAAATAGAAAAATATATGTAAAAATAAACGTTTCTAGAATATAGGTGGGGAACCCCCTAACTTTCGGGCTTTGATGTATATTATTTTTCTCATATAGAAAGGACTGAACCCCAGACTGTATTATTTTAAACTTTGACAATTTACATTTTAATGTTTGTTTGACCCCAAAATAATTATTTATTGTCTCGATTTTTCAGACACTTGAGTGACTCTTACTTTCTTATTGGGCTGAAGGAGGGGTGGGGGATATGAAAATGTAATAATCAAGAAATACAAAATCAATGGTTTCAGATAATTATCGTCCGATATATTAGGCATGCATTTATCTGTTTACATCAACATACATCACTGATCAAAATTTCGTCTGACGAACACAGTAGAACTTTAAAAGCATTATGTACAACAGTATACTTCTTAACAGTAATTATTAACGATTTTGTAATTAATTTTTAATTCATTTACTTCCAAGGCAGCATAAACATTAGCCAGATAAAATTAATAACGATAAGATTATATACTAAATACATTAACATCTTTTGCTGCGAACTTCCGTTTACATGAAATAAGTTCTCTCGCAGCTTTGAAATTCATTTTTATTATTTACTGCAATAAAACACTTAGGTTATTACTATGCGAACTTGAATTCAAACATAAATATTGTCTACTGCAGTATAAATTATGTAACTTTGTAATTTACATCTTTAAGAAGAATACAAATCATTTTTAATAAACATATCACTGAAACTGAAACATATTTCTTGCCAAATACTGGATGTTTGTCAGAAGTTTACAGGTGGTCACGTCACATGATATGGTAGGCGGAGCGATCTGTTATCTCGCGTAAGGTCATTTACTCAGAGTCCTCTAGCGCAAAAACGTTTTGGAGCTCAAAGTTTATATCACTTCGTGGACCGCTCCGGTGGCCTAGTGGTTAGAGCGATCCCCGGCCGAGTCATACCAAAGACTTATAAAAAATAGTACTAACAGCTGCCTCGCTTGGCGCTCAGGATTAAGAGGTTAGTGTTAGGACTGGTCGGCCTGGTGTCAAGATAATGTGACTGGGTGGGACATCATGCTACATGTCTGCGGCATGATGTCCCAGTGCTAGACATCACTATAAACTGCCACACTGCAGATATCGTATCGATATGACTGAAAAATTGTTAAAGCTACGTTAAAAATCCAGTTCACACACACACACACACACACACACACACACACACACACACACACACACACACATCACTTTGTTTTGCACTAGGCACTGGTGTTTTCCCCAATGTAGAGCGATGGTAGTTCGAATTGGACACAGTTACTTATGTCTTCCCCATTGCAGAACGATAGAAGTCCGAATTGGACTCGGTTGCTCATGCTAGTTTTATGATCCCGACTTAAAACGCTAATTATAAACTATTTTGTGTTCAGCGCATCTTTCATCGGCAGTCAACATTTATTTAACATCGTTCGTATATCATTGATTTTAAAACTGAAGTGTAATGACGAAGCCCATTAATATGCCATTAACTTGTCAACAGCAACTTGAGATGATTCATTTTCTGCGCAGAGTTAATTGAATCTAATCTGATGATAATTTAAGAGAAAAACAATGTATAGCACGTTAAAACTGTAAGGGTACATCAGAGGAGATATGGAGAATATATTGACCACCTTGTTACGGCCATTTTGTACACATTTGTCACATGAACTTTTAGAATTTTACACATTCTCTAGCGGAAGCATTAATTTAAAAAGCATCATCATTTCTAGTTCATTATTTCATGCACTAAAGACCCGAATTAAGTCTATTTTTTAATATGGCATTTGATTTTTTTCCATATAATTAGTTGATCAAAGACTTACAGGAGATTAACACGTTCAAAAAGCTTTGGTCAACGGGGTTTGTCGTAGATTAAATGTAAATTTTGGAAGTTGTGTTGCTAGCATATCGTCTGCTGAAAGCAAAGTTTCTCTTGTTTGATGATGAATGTTTATGGACCTGTACTAAAGCTAGGGTATGCGTCTTTCCATTTTCTATGAACGAGTAATTATTTTTCGATCAAATTTTTTTCACAGCATAATCGGATTAGTATGTCCCATAAGGAGTATAAGTGCGTATGTAACACTGTTGATTGCACACATGCCTACTTTTAAGTGATGGAGTGTAATACATCACGGCGTATCGACCAGAACATCCCGACATCCGCAAAACAATTCATTATCTTTTCTCGGAACTATTGCCTCTCAATTGTTGTATGACCGTCGACATTAACGTGTCAAGCTTCTGTCTTAAGATCCAAAAAAGAAGTACATTCTTCTGATTTATTTTCTCGGAAATTTGTTTTTTTATTGCGCTGCCATTTAATACTGCAAACATAAAAATCTCTTCCATATGGTCCTCGTATGATATTTGCATGACACTTTACAAAATAAACCTCTCTCCAGCACTATTTGAAAGAACAATATCGAAATGAAAAAACGAAGACTGAAAAGCCTTCCTTGGGAACAAAGTACTCCTTTAAACGTTGGTTTTTGAAATGCGTATTTGATAATGTTTACTTTTTGTCGCCTATCGAACTATATTGTAAAGTCCAGAGCAAACGCCTGGTTCAGAAAAAGAGACAAAAAAGCAATATAAAAGTGAATGACGGCCTTTTTATACGTTGCTTCTCGCACAGAAGAGTCTCACTCTCTTCCCCACTTCTGCAACCAGTAGAAAAATATTCAATCATTATGTAAGTCAAAAATAAAAAAAACAAAAACAAACGTGGTAAACGTTATAGGTCATTTTAATAACTTACCTTCCTAAACAGAATGAAAGAGAATCACGGAATAAAAGATGAATACAGACACGACAGGAATGGATTAGTAGGTTAGCTGGTAAATGATATACTAAATAGTAGGGTACGATAGTATGGCGCCACCAGTTGCCAATGATATTGATTTTGCAGGAATCGCAAACTTGTACAGGAAATCTCTCTTTATTCCAACATTCAAGCGTAGGACTTGTGTATGCCGCTTTTTTCAGCTGTTCGATAATATTCCAATTGTTTCTTGCATGAATGTCATTCATTGATCGATGACAGAATAATATCAGTTAGGAAGCGTATAATGTAGCCTCTGCGAGGAGAATTCGATCTAATATTTATGTCATAATATTTTTCTTTTTGGAGTTTTTGCCTACCGTACAGTACCAGCATTATAGTTAGTTGTTTATCAATTAACAGCAAATGATGACTGAATAATAAGGAATAGAAAGGAAGTCTTGACTAATTATCCGCGGGCTGATTCTTTGTTGTAAGCTTTAAATTAGTTAGGATTACAGTCTGAAAGTAGGTCGTCTAAACTTTCAGTGTCTTTGGGTAGTAGTATAAGATAAAAACAACGCGACATGGATCGAATTTCAGCGTCCAGATTTTCCTTTCGGAGACATAAAAACAAAGACAAGGATCACCAACATGAGCACAAATTCCCAGAACACGATATACCGAAATTGAAGTATATTGGGTAAGTAGCACTAGTAATGTTTATATATCGTAGTTTATTCATGTACCAGTCATTTATAACAGGGTTTTGTTCATGACAACGTATACTTATCTTACAGACTCGCAACATGTTGCCTTTTTCGGTTAATACAAACTTAATGAACTTATTACTAATTTCCTATCAGCAGCGTTTTCATTAGAGTCACGAGGTCTTTTTCATTAACTGATTGTCACACTTTTCCAAGCTACAGTTTTGAATTTCATTGTACGTGCGCAGGTTCATAGTGGTCAAAAATAACATTTTTAAAAAAAGTATTTTCCATGCAGTACGATTCAGATTGGGGGGCCCCTAGTTGCCGAGTGATCTAAAGCGCTCACTGTACTGTTACGGATCACTACCATTTCACCTCTGTCTGCGTGGGTTCGAGTCTCGGGTTCGGCCCATGTGGGTGTGTGAGAAAGCTTGCCATTAGCTTCTCGTGGGTCGGTGGTTCTTTCTGGGGTTTTCTCGGGTTCTTCCTCCACCATTTATACTGGCCACCATGTATAGCCTATCTTGTGCTGAAAAATGGCGTTAAACCTTACAACAACAACGATTCAGATTGATATGTTAGCCCAGCGCCGTTTCAAGATTTCCCAGGTTGTTTAAGTCGTATGTTACATCTTGAACACAATTCCGTTAATAATCCAGTTGTCTGGTATACAGATCTTTACAAAATTTGGGGCGATATAAATTAATTTTAATGATGGACTTCATTTTTCTAGATACGTCTATCGACTTTGCCTCATTTTCTAGGAGTTCTCAGTACCAATGTACAGTTAGTATATTTTTGTTTCCCTGTACTAAGCAGGAAAAGTCCAATGATCCTGTAAGGACTTTTGTTAAAATCTGTATTGGTAAACATACATAAAGCATGGTTGTAAATTTGTTCATTTTAGAAAGCATTCGAGCATGTCAATACATTTCTCTCTCTTCCTAGAAGGTTTAACTACTTTTTGTATGGGGGCCCCGAGTGGCCGAGTGGTCTAAACCGCTCTCCGTTACGGATCACTGCCATCTCACCTCTGTTTGCATGGGTTCGAGTTTAGGATTCGGCGAATGTGGATATGTGAGAAAGCTTGCCAGTAGCTTCTCGTGGGTCGGTGGTTCTTTCCGGGGATTTCCCGGTTTCTTCCTCCACCATTAATATTGGCCACCATGTATAGCCTATCGTGTGCTGAAAAATGGCGTTAAGCCCCACAACAACAACAACAACAACTTTTTGTATGTTATTGCTAGTGCCCTATATTGTTCAGCGTGAAGAAAAGAAAAGATACAAATAAGGAATGAAACAATTCTCCACTTTAAAATATGTATTACAAAACAATCATTGGTAAGTAGTAGCTGTATCACTTTGCACCGGTGATCCGCCAATAATTTCCTTTCAAAAATTTACACCCTACCTCCCACCCCAAGGAGATTAAGATATTTTCTTCTTCAAAAACCACACTTGATACTATATTTTAGGCAGCATGCATCCTAGCTCATCCAAAAGATACATTTTTCATTTCTGAAAACCCAACAACCTTCAACCTACCCACACAAGACAAATAATACATTAATAATAACAATGAATCAAAAGCCACGGCCATTATAAAAACTTTCTTATTTTAAAAAAAATCAAAGAACCATACACTCCACGAAAATCGATATGCATCCTATCCTGAGACACCACAAGATATTTAAAAATGAATTAATGCAGTGCACCTAAACATTAAACATGTCTCAGGGAATATATCCCTTAATACAAAATGTCCTATCGGTTTCGAACCCATGAAGTTGTCGGAAAACCGTCGGTCACTATTTAATTCCTATTGTCCTAAGGGTTTGGACCATAGGCTAGAATGCCTTCCGGCCATTCTCTTCTTCATATTTTCAAATATATAACACGCAAAAGCACGCATAAGAAAATATGTCACGGCTGGACGAACTGACCAATAAATCATGTATGTAGGTAGACGGGGAAGTATATATATATATATATATATATATATATATATATATATATATATATATATATATATATATATGAACTAGAATCCATACGTTGTACATGATGTCGACCAGGTATTGATACATTTGTACATGCTGACTATAAATTAGATACGATAAATCAGTCAAAGCATTTGACACGAAACGTATAATATTGGAATTTCCAGAACTTTTGCATTAATCGGCCGTGAAAGGAACCAAAATTCATGATATACAATAAAAAAAAAGCGAAACATATGCATCAGGATTTTATGTTTGTATTAAATCAGTTCACATGTCCGCTAAGCCTGTCGTTCATAGAGGAATAGATGGCATTATACATTTTTTTATGAAGATTGTCAACTGATTTTCGAAAATGTTTTGGGAAACATTGACCCAGAAATGCGAAGATTAAATGCGTTATAATTCCAACAACGTGTGTCATATTGTAAAAAGGAAATTACCACTAACGCCATCTACAGAGTAAAATAAGAAGATCACTTGGCTGGTAAATGCAGAGGTCCTATTCATCTAGAGTAAAATTTCAACACATACATGCTGAAAGCATGCCACTCATTATTCGTAATTTATCTGGATACAGTTCTCATCTGATCATTAAATGGGAATTATCCACAAATTAACTTTGCTTTCGTTCTCTCAGTTTGATTCGAAATATCGAATAATTGGGAACTAAGTTCATGTGTAATCTAATAAGTTTTAAAATCTCATTTAAAGACGACCAAAATTCGACATACGTAGGGGTGTCCTTGTCTAAAAATAGATATTTGACTATGCTATTTGAGCATGTGACATATCACAAAAACAATCTACGTCGTAAACAAGCGTGGGAGTGGATGTTGATGTTTTCGCATTAATTTATGTGGTAATAATAGACTATGTACTGTTGTCGCCGATGGGATGAAAAGTTTTAATACATAGTAATGTGCTCTCCTTTACAAATAGCAGTTTTAATTTGCAGTTTTTAGAGCAGTAGATAAAGCAAATTAGTTATGTAATGGGATCATGGGGGTCATTTCAAAGTGTTACTGACCGAAAGTGTAAGTTGTAACAGCTCTCTCTCTCTCTCTCTCTCTCTCTTAGAATAAAATAATGAAAGGATGAGCCCACTATCTGTTTATTTATATGGTGCACAAACATACTTATCCCGAATTCACACTGTGCAAGTTTAATGTTGATAAGTAGAGCTTTATTGGAGTTTTATCATGAATATGCAAGACAGATGATCCACAGACGTAGATGGATCCAAATATATAGATGGACAAAGTGAATCACATATACTGCCAACATAATAGCATGATATTATAAACAAATATATTTTGAGCCGGTCGTAACTCTTGACTCCTTTCCAAAAATAAAAATCAGTGGGTAAACAAAATATACTTTATAAGAATCAAATATGGCTTAGTAGGATTAGATTGAAATAACAGTAAAAAAAAATAGTAATCTGCGGGTTGAGCTTGGTTCAGAGATTTTCCTCCTTCTTTGCATAAAACTCCAGGACTGCCCATTTATTTTTTTTTATATTATTTTTTTTGGGGTGTCTATATTATTTTAAAATTAAAACTATAAAGTTTAAGCCTTCAGATAGCTTTTAAATATCTCACTCTAATTTGTGGAGAAAAAACATATTATATCCAGTTATGTTAGTTGGAAAGAATTAACTATCTTGAGGTAATAGAGAAAAATATTTCTGACTTGAAAACGAATCCAAGCCCCTCCCCCCCCCCCGCCAAAATAATTGGTTTGTCCCTTAGCTGACAGTATTTTGTTCTCCATACATGAATAATTGTAGATAATGTAAAAGATATTTCTTTTATTTCTGAAGTTTGACTTAAATTGCCATTATCAAGTTTAAAAATATTAAAACAAGTTTCTGCCTGACTCATGTCAAAGATGCTTGGTTGCTATGGAGGCATACGAAACAGCAATAACTAAAATATGTCCCATTTGAGGATTTATTGAAAGTTTGACAGCATCAAATGAAGTTGTTTTGAAGATGTGAAAATTATGGCTCTCAACTGACTGTCGTGGTGACCAGGATACAAACCTTTGTAGATTATGACATAATAAATATTTCATCAAATGCTTTAATAAAATTGTTTCCATTGTATTTTGGAGGGAGGTGTGAAAATATGTGTTTTCTACCTGGTTGCTATGGAATATAAATGCTTGCTATGGAAGCCGTCAAAAAAAAGAACTTGCCTAAATACGTCTCGAATGTTTAACCAAATATACTTATTTCTTTAGCTGTCAAAGTGTATTTTTGATTGGTTTTTTTGTGTTGGTTTTGGAACTAAAATATTCTCACTTTATAACGTTCATGCAGGACAGATAATATATATATATATATATATATATATATATATATATATATATATATATATATATATATATATATATATACTATATATATATATATATATATATATATATATATTATAGGTAAAGTAGTATAGATCAGATCAGGGTAAAATATACATAGAATTCTTCACCATAAAGTTACGCTAATATCCGTGTAAGCTGTGTGGTTTTGAATTCTAATATAGGGGAATCACTGGTAGGCCTCTGCTAAGCTGGCTTGAATTATTCTTTTAAACAATGGTTTTAAAGGTCCTTTATGTCAAGTGAAACCTGAAAGAAGATAACGAAAAGGGGTTATAAACTAAACCAGATTCATAAAGTATGATACCCTGCTGAATGCATCTGTAGTCCGTACAATGCACAGTATAGAAATACTGAGTATGCAACTGATTGTGGTTTAACAGCAATAATTCTTTGAATTAAGCGATATTAATGATATAAGAAACGGTTTTTGTTTATGTAGATTGCATGCACTGCAGTCATGAACTCAATTAAAGTTCAGAAGGATGAAAGTATATATTTACCCCATTACTTTCCATCTTAATTTTCAGTAATAATAACACTGTTCTTTTTTTTGAACGAATATCCTCCATCATGAACGTAAAATATCATTGTGATTGAGTTTTGCTGCAAGTGTAAACTGGAAATTATGGTACCATCTTGAATCTAGAGTAGTGATTCCCAAACTTTTTTGGCGGCAACCCTAATCCAGCTTTTATATCATAGTTTTGAGACGTCCTTCTTTCTCTCATCTCAGCTTTCAGTAAGCCATATTTCATATAGCTTGGAAGCGTCTAGCTCCATAGTGTCTTTTGTCTTGTCGTTTATTTCGTTTTTTCCGTCTTCTTTATCAAAATAATGAGGTATTTACAGGTCAATTGTCTACAAGACATATTTCTTCTTCTGTGATGTGTATCTTCGACAATCTTAACGTTTACATGGAACGATGATCTTCAATGTTAACAGCCGCAGTTGTTCGAATATGTAAACTGTATTCCCTTGCGCTATTTATAAAATTCAAAACCGATGTCGCTGTTTTCTAAATATGGATGTTTGACTTAGATTATCGTTGCTGGTTCAAATGTTTGACATGTACTTTATGGGGCAGAAAGTTGTGTTTTGACAAGGATAACACATGTACTTTATGGGGCAGAAAGTTGTGTTTTGACAAGGAACAATAATAACACTCCTTCGTTCAAGGAGATTTTTCCTGGAATTTTATATTTTATTTCGTTCAAGGAACAATAAGTTTTCGTACAAAGAACAATAAGTTTTCGTTCAAGGAACAATAAGATTTATAGATATAGACTTGCTAAACATCTAAATGATGATAATTCACGGAAACAGTTAACAGTTTGGAGTAGTCAAAGTCATAACTATGGAACTAAATTATTTAAGAACATAAATATATTTGAACATTTCAAATTGAATTTTCGTGGAGAATTTCATGACAATTTTGTGAAGAAAGATAGTTTAATGTTATGCGACATTGTTCAAGAATTTTAGAAAACGTATGTATGAATAATTGCAAAATAATTCCAGAACATTGGTTTGGTGCACCTGACCTAGCCCATAATGCTAGTAGGAAAACAGGGTTGAATTAGAGTTGCGAACAGATTATATGTTGATGATGATTGAATCTGAATTTAGAGGATGTATCATTACGACTCCAAGCAGATATACTACAGAAAATATCGTGTCTTACAACGATAGTAGCAAAGATGGAGGAAACTTTTATTATGGTTGGGTCATATACCAGCACTTGCTTGTAAAAAGCTTAAAATGGCCAAGCAAACAAAACATTAAACAATCGAAAATGGTTTTACGTCTTGTGAGGGAATACATGTTTTTACTGAAAGTTCAGCAGTAGATGTATAAATAGCAACAGAATTGCCTGACTGTTATGAAGACTATCCGTTTATGAACTGAAACACTAATTCCTAAGAGTCTGATTGATCACCATTACGCAAGAAACTGATAAAGAAATGAAATGGTTTAAACCTCTAGGACCTAAATTAATATGCTGTTTGAAATACAAAAATACATGTTATCTGTTGTAATTTGAACTTATATATTAAAGTTAGGGATGCAGCTTAAAAAAGATGGAGTAATTTTTGTTGCATCAAAACCCATGGTTAAAATCGTATATAAATTAAATGCGTCTTTGAGATGAAACGAAACCAATGACTTTGATCAAGACTTTTTTTGGAATTGATGAATAGTTTTGTGTTTGGTAAACGGCTAGAAAATTTTGAGAAAGAGAACGAAAGTAAAATATGTATATACCTACGAAGAGAACTGTTTTAAACTTTAAAAGGATATATCATTTCCAAGAATAACAATCATATGAAAACATATGTTGCTAATTTAAAGAACAAAAGTTAAATTAAATCAGTCAATAAGTATCTTGGTTCTTCCATAGAATTAGGAGAGTATCTCAACTCAAAGTAATTGGTGGTTGGTCACTGATCTGGTTTGGAATGGCCATATCGCCTTTGCGAACCCTCAGTAATAAATCCCCCTTCTCAAGGAGGGCGATTACATGGATTATTCGTTTTGCCCAAAGAGCAAAGACAGAACAAACGACATGCAAGTTATGGTTGACACAGATGAGTTCTCAAAAGAACCATTTGCGTCGAATTCTTTTTCTCTTTTGGGCTTTCCATCTTCGTATAACCCATAAAAGAATGAATTGTGGACCTTTCACAAGACACTGCGTTTACCGACAGTTCTAAACCTTCGGGTTCTTTGGACGCTAGATCCTCTCCAATTTGGAGAGACTCTCCGGGGCCCGATTGGAGCCAGTCTCTTCAATAGGGTCCATTGTGCCATTCTGTTTTCAGTTGGTTGTTGTTGTAGTTGTTGTTGTAGGGTTTAACGCCATTTTTCAGCACACGTAGGCTATACATGGCGGCCAGTATTATTGGTTTACCTTCCTCACGCAAACGATCGTGTCAAGCTGTTCAAGACAACCTACTGCTGACTAGTCGTCTGCTTGCACGTGACTTTCGTGATATTACCACAATCTTACCTGTGTCTGCATTTATTCCGTATGACTGGTATTGTTTGCTTTGCAGAAATTTGTGCGATTTTTTTTCGATCGATTGATCGATCGATCGAGAGATGGTTTCTGTTGGAGAGACTAGCCGTATCGGGTGACTCTCTGACCCTGTCCTTGTCTCAATGTTTGTCTGTCTCTCTCAAAAATTGCGTCAGGAAAAGATATAGTAGCGCAATAACGGCCTGTGATTATTGATTAATTAAAAATACTTTCTCCACCCGTCAAAAGCAGTCAAAAATAACATAATTCTGTTCCATCTTGAAAATCAATACAACTAAACCACATTTTAGTAAACGATAGATAGACGAGGACTAGAGCAAGCCTGTTCTCCACATGTCGAGTGCGGTAAATTCCTTAAGGACGGTACCTGCCACAGGTTATCCACTATTTAATTTATTTTACTGGTCCCTGACATTCTGTCAGTGGTAATTGATTGGTATAGCCATTTAATCTCTCTTTTTAATAGAATACACATAGTTTACCAGCGTATGCTTTGTATAGATTATAGAATCCAGATATAGGTCTGGATGGAGATGAAGTTTCGTTTAACATCTCAAATATCCGAACTAATGACATTGATACCTGTTGTCGTTGCCCACTTTGTTTAAAAAAGAGGGAACTTAGATTGTGCCTTTCCTTCCGTCACTCCTTTTCCACTTTTGTTTCCGCACAATTGCTTCGTTAGTAATTGTAAGATTTTAATCAAAACGAGTGTAAAGCTGGACATTTTTGAAAACTTGGTTGACTTCAAATATCAGCGTTCTACGTCATCGTTAGCAGAGTGTAACGGGGTGGGGGGATGGGTCATGAGTGAGGTGGAGACGTGAGACGTGTGCCCCTCCTCTCTGTTAATTGATTTGGCGATCGCTATCTAGGGGATGACCTCCCTCAGTGTTATTGCCAAGTGTGAATAAATAGATAGAACATTGACAGAGAACTAAGCAAGACTATTGAGAAGAAATAAACAAATATGAGCCCCCTTAAATAATCAAATAAAATAAATTTAATTAATTAATACATAAGCTAAAATTGCAATTACAATCCAACCGATTTACATTAATGGAATTTAATAGCAATGTTCAGTTTACGGATTCATTCATCATAGTAACGAGTGGTGAAAAGAGTACAATGCCCACGCCCGACTTGCATCACCTGGCGTCGTTCTCTCTTGACTTTGTGTATTCCACGTCTAGCGTGTATGCTTGGTTCTTCCTCTTGACCCTTCTATTCTGAACTCTCTATTTGCGGACTTCCCTCTTGGACTGTCCTCATCGTTTTCTCGGGAGGAATATAGAAAGCTGTTCCCTTAAATGACAAGATTACGACTAAAGCTATATATGTTCACCACCTATCCGTATATATAAAATTCTCTTACTTACGTTATTCAGAGACGTAAATAGCTATCTACACTGCCTAAATTCTGACATACGATGACCTTAACGGTTAACGGTCCTTACAAATTTACTTTATTTGAGGTAAGGTACAATCGTTATCTCTAGTACAAATGACTATTGCAATATACGTCCAAGTCTGACCTTAATTAAACAGTTCATCGCTCTTGCTCCATGCCAAGCTAGAAATTAACACGCGCGGTGTTTACAAACAATGCTGCCATATATATCTGCATACGTTACTATATGACTTCTTACACCTAGCTAGTCAGTTCCACTCAGTAAGATAAATGCTCGATTACTATTGCATAAGATTCACTGAATTTTAGCTTACAGTAACCAGTAACCTTCAAGATCATTTGAGCATTACAAAATTATATATAAATATGCGATTATCATTAACTCACGATAAACAGTATCATCCTACAAAGGAAATTAATTCATAAATCCCTAAATCATATATAAATATGCAATTATCATTAACTCACGATAAACAGCATCATCCTACAGACAAAGGAAATTAATTCATAAATCCCTATAAAATACTACACATTTGCCTAAAACCAAGCAACAAAATAGAAAATTACAAGGAAATTAAAATTGCGTACCTTAATGCTGTTTCTTTTCCACACAAACCGTGCGTCCTAGCACTATAGCCTGTCTTTTCCTTTCAAGACAGCTATCTGGCCTCTTTACTTGTTTAACGAGGGAAAACACTATTCTTTTAGGTTTTCCACGGAGTCAACCTGACTTCTCTCAAGCAAGATTTCTGACTAAAGAATTCTGAGCCAAGTCGCTACCTTAAATTCCCCATTATTTTAAAGTGTACGCCTTAATTTTAACTGACCAATGGAAAGCAACTGTTCCTAAATTTTTCCCCAAAATAATCATGTCTTTCATCAGTTTTTGACAGCCTAGAATATGATGCAATTAGCTTTCCTTTGAAGATCAATTATTTGACATGCGGTCCTTTACAACCGATACGGTCGGTAATTCTAATGTACTCTCTGCCAAAATACCGTTACGAAGACTGGGTCAATTCCACTGAAGCTTAAACGTAGGCCTTTTTATGTTTCAGAGATGAAATAAAGGAAATATCAAAGTGAACTTTCTCAAAGACTTTCTGGCTTGATTATGATAAAATTTTAATGCACAATTTATTCAACTTTAGGATCCAGTACTTCTTCAAGATTTGACACATTACACAGAGTCACAGCCTCGTATCGTCAGACCTACCCACTTTTGTTTCCCATATGATAACTTCCTTGATTGCCATTAGATTTCAAGCAAAATTGGTATCATGCTTGATATTTATGGTACATGGAATGAATTCGGTTGTCAGCATTTTGCGTCATTGTTTAGCTTTGTATTAGGGAATGATTGTTAGACCAAGCCAGGTTTGTTCCGCTTAATAGCAACTCTATCATGTTTGTTTTTCAGTCTTATTTGTATGAAAACTTCGCTTGCTTGCCAGCTTTCTGCATCGTTTAGCTGAGTTATAGCCCTTTATTTTCAAACCCATACACGTTCATTTCCGCACAATAGCTACCTTAATTATTATAGGATCTGAGTCAAACTTTGTATGCAGCTTGATATTGATATGGCCAACGGTAACTGGGATTGCAGGTGGGGGTGGAGGGGAAATCAGATCCTGGAGTCTGATTGCCTATTCTGTGAGCGGATGACGCGTGAAATATAATAAATTCAGTTATACCATGGAATGTGTTTGATGATTAAAGCATTTTACTAAACAGAATGATGTTACCGTAGCGAGACTTGTGCATTCCTGCATTCTCGTATATCTGAAGGATGTATAAAGCTAGTTATCAGTTAAAGGAACTACGTATTGTTACACACTTCTCTTCTAATCATTGTATAGAGGTAATTACATAAGGAAATGCCATTTCTTTCCTATTGAAAATAGTCTGGGAAACTGTTTATATTAAACGCAAGGTAAGCAATGCCAGGTCCGCTTGCGTCTCTTGTTTTTATTCAGATTTTACGAGGAACCCTAGTCATATCTTTGTAACACAAAACAACTACCACGAGTGTCTCCAACGTATTAGTTCGTATAAGGTTTAAGTCTGTGTCTTTCGCTGTGACCTTAGTTTTCATGAAAGGAAAACATTTCTTTCACGGAATGCGTATTCTGAAGATGTCAATGTGTGATGTTGTTCCATCGGAAGTGATTAACAATTAGAACTTTTACTTAAATTTGCTGTTTTATATACGTTGTTTTAAAGAATATAAGAATGCCGCAAATCAGTAATAAATGTTGTGGGTCGAAATCAGTAACAAATGCTGTGGGTCGATAGTGTTTCATGAAATAAATAGCATTTTTCGCCATATATTTATAGCAGAGATATATCTGCATTTTCAGCATTACAGGAATGGATTTTGTTCCTTCCCCTAAACTAATTGCATTGTGTTTGTTGCGTGGATTTGAATGCTGTGCATAGCAAAACCTGTCCTTAAGGGGCGTTAAGTGGACAACAAAGGTTGGTCCTATATGTACAGATTGCCTTTATATAAGCGTTCATTATGTAAGGAGAATGAAGAATAGAGTTTATAAATGTTATCGTTGATGAACAGATGTCCTGTAAATAGAGGTGTCCGTTAATGTTTAACAGTATATTTAAATACAAGAAATAAATCTTCCTAAAACTTGTGAGAATACTACTTTCACCTGCATGCAGGATGTATGCCGTTGTCTAAACATTGCGTGTACAATCCTTAGTCTACGTTCATATAACTTACATGTTTGGTGTATTCTGCAGGTTTAGTTTTGTTTGCTTTTCTAGGGCTGCTTTACGCTGGCCATTGATCGATTGTTATAAGGCTTAATAGACTCATATTGATAATAATCCGAACCATTTCAGTTCCACGACTTGAACATGCCTCGTATCAGTACTATGATGTTTGTACGGCGTTTGGAACTCATGGACTTCTTATTCTGAGATCTTTTGTTTTTGGCCTAGTCTCTTATTTCTCTCCATTAATAATAGTTCTACTTTGACTTTCACTTGCTTTTTTACAGCTGTCTTCAACTCTTTCTTATTCCCAGGGTTTTCCGACTGACTCATCGTACTTATACCCGTGGGGTTTCTGACTGACACATCGTACTTATTCCCATGGGGTTTCCGACTGTCTCATATTGCCTGTTTCCGTGAGGTTTCTGACTGACTCGTCGTAGTTATTAAAAACTTAGTTTTGCTGGCTTTTGTCTTACTGTAGTACCTAAGATAGTCTGCTGTTTGACTCCAATTCTGATTACTCCCTACAAGATGATAAGGGAGTTGCACCAGACTTCAATCATCAGCTGTTAATTCTGATCACCTTATAAGAAACACAGTGTTTTGCAAGACGTTCGCGAACATTCTGTGGTCAGCCAGTTTATTTCCGCGAAGCAGGTCTTATCATGTTTCCATTTTATCAGGAAGTGTCTTTCACCCCTTTTTTTCTATAACGATTTCAGATTCGCGCCTTATATTATTCGTCATGGTTGCAAAACGCGAACTGAGATTCGATGGCGTTCCTTAACTTAGAAAACTCGACTTGACTAAACTGGAATTCAGGTTCTATCGAAATCTTGAAGGCATCCTTCCTTAAACTTGTCGTCAAATGCAGCTCGTTTCTCGCTTCAGGTCAGTCGTTGGTCGTTGCACAGTGCTCAAATTGGGAGGTATGGTCACGAAACTGTTGCCATGATGATCTCCATCATCGAGCTGGGGAAAATTTAAGCTCGATTTTCTAGTGGCCACATGCCTGATCAATGGTGAGCTTCACGTTTCGTTCATATTCCAGATTTCTCTGAAACTCTTCACTGAATTTGCCCGTAAAACATGATCTGCGGGTGTAAATAATTTTTAAAAAATTTTCATTGATGAGTGTGTCTGTGGTTTGGTTTTTATTAAAACTAATAATATATTTATTAACTATCTGTCTGCGAACTTAATATCATGCCGTGAACTCGATATGAACGACCATTATGACTATTAGATTTGGCCCCATCAGGTGCGCTCCCATATGAGCAGAGGTGACAAGAATATATAAGCACCACAGAAACACATTTGACTTCGTAGTCAGACTTCAAACATTTATTCTGAAAGCTTTCTAAAAGAATGAGCGTTTATACCACATCTTTGTTTTCTAGCGGGGGAAAGCTTAAGACTCCACACGGAAGTGGGGCATGCTAAATTACCTACCAAGGTCTAAGGGTGTAGCATGACATCCATTCTTTGTTTTCTAGCGGGAGAAAGCTTAAGACTCCACACGGAAGTGGGGCATGCTAAATTACCTACCAAGATCTAAGGGTGTAGCATGACATCCATTCTTTTAATGTAAAACTTTCTTAGTTCAATCACGTACCAATATCTTTCAATGATATACTCATGAATTTGGTATACTTCAGGGCGAAATATTGTCAGTCGCCTTTTTTAGTATTACAGTTAACAGCATTATGAAATTACTTAACATCAGGAATTGACTGCTGCTTATATGTCAGCCACTTTTTAACCTGCAATATATTAAAGAGTATGCATACTATTGGTTGTCAGATATATATATATATATATATATATATATATATATATATATATATATATATATATATATATATATATATATATATATATATTATATGTTGTGAAACAGGGTTCAGATATGGGCAGAATAAAACGGGTCTAAATTTTCAAAACCTGAAATTGTTTGCGTGAACTTCTGTCGATTAAATGGAAATCATGGTGACCCAAAACCTGTTATTGACGTGTCTCTTACCCCAGTTGTTTAGGAGATCACAGGTTTAGTCTTGTTTTACTGTAAACTAAATATTATTTCACATAAGTGATACCCAAGGGACAGATGACTATATCTCGATTGTATACGGATTGCCTTGTTAATTCTATTCAGTACTGTTGACAGCCTAGTCTCAAAGCTTCCTTGCAGTCACCCGTTTCCAAAAGAAAAGTGCATGTATTGGCTGTAACTATTATACAAATTGGCATGTTCTATACAACTGGCAAAAAAAGGTGGAATGCAAACGCCACAGACAAGCTACATAACATGTAACACATTATTGGAGAGTAGAATTCTTATGTAGACTAAATCGCAGAGATGAGTTGGTATTGTGCCGGTTGCGCATAGGTCACATAAATGCCTCGTCCATTGGTCAGAGTGCATACCATTGGCAGGGGACAAAATTCATGTAGATTTTAACGAATTCCAACGTGTCAGACAGATGCTTATTGATGAAACTTTATATAATGATCTAAATTATGAAGCTGTTCCACTTGAGAAACTTTTGGACCTGAGAGAATATGTCTATCTATCGATCGATCGATCTGTCTGTCTGTCTATCTGTCTATCTAAATATTTGAAAGAGTTTGTATTTTTGACTATTATCTTTTATAATATATACATTGTACTGAATTTTAACGGCTCAGCCTTTATCTTTCTATTTTCGTATTTTATGTTTACAGCTGTTTATGTGGAGTCTTTTATTTTTACATTTTTAAAATTTAAATTTAGTTGGCAATATATAGCTGTTTTTCTTCTACTTGCAGTTCAATAACAATCCATGCTTACATACTAACATATATACATACAGTACTAAATGGCTCATGTAAGTTACTAACTTTTGCGCTGGAATTAATAATTTGCGTGCCATACTTAAGAAAATCACGCGTTGAAGCGTTTAAGTAACTACTTGTGAGCTTTAAAAATTATTTTGTGCGCGAGAAATAATAAATCACGCCCAGATTAACAGCTTAACGAGGAAATTAACCATTTCTGCGCGCAAATGAACGACTTGCGCATGGGAATTAATAAGTAACTCAGTGGAATGAAATAACTCCCGAACGGAAAATAGATAAATCCCGCATGGGAGTTATTATTTACAACAAGGAGTTGAAAATAATTTGCGTGGGCAAATACTGCCCCTGCGTGGTGAAGTAATTCCCCTGTGGTATGATATTACTGTGATGTGCCCCTAATTCCACAGGAATGAAATGATTTTATACTTTTAACTCTAACTTATTATAGTACTTTTTAACTGGATGATTATCAATGTATTTTCTGATGTGGATAGCTGAACAGTAATTCAGATAGTATGTAAATAATTCTATCTTGTGAATCTCTTGCAATACTAATGTTTTAAGAACATTCTCCACTGTCTATTATGTAAATGAGAGTGGGTTTCAGTAAGTGTAAATGGGGTGGGGGAGTAACATGGCTTAGTGTGTTTGCTTGTGAGATGCGGCTTCTGTACAAAATTTGCCTGCGGGTAATTTGGAGTGAATGATCTACTTGTGTAAGTATTGATATCTCATTGTAGTGTCACATGATATCCCGAGACTAGTAATAATAAAACGTTCTGCGAATAACAGGCGTCCCGTTATGTTCCTCCAAGGCATACTTGTAAAATCATGTTTTTTCTTCATGCTATGATTTGTAGTTATCATCTAACATGATCTAACAGTTGGTATCACGAAAATCAATATAGTAAATGCCAAACAACGCACTAACCTAGCAATACTAATTTACATACCCATCGTTAACGCTTGTGGACGTGGCAGCCAATTGGATTATACGAGGGGTATTCAAAATATTCTAAATATTAGTGCTTTGTACAACAAGGTTTTTTTGTTAATGAACAGTACATCATTGCATCCTCGCAAAGTACTTCACACGAACCTCTGCACACTATTTCAGTCTGTTTATCCGGTTAAAAATTTAATTTTGTAGTCACTGTTTACCGCGCTCGTGGGCTAGTGGTTAGAGCGTCCGCCTCAGATGCGGGAGGTCGTGGGTTCGAATCCCAGCCGAACAATACCAAAGACTTTTAAAAATGGTACTAACAGCTGCATCAATAGGCACTCAGCATTAAGAGGTTAGTGTCAGGACTGGGCGGCCTGGTGTCAGGATAATGTGATTGAGTGTGACATCATGCTACATGTCTGCAGCTTGATGCCCCAATGCTATTCATCACTATAAACTGCCACAGTGCAGACATCGTAGCGATATGACGGTAGAATTGTTAAAGGTATGTTAAAATCCAAATCAACACACACACACACACACACACACACACACACACACACACACACACACACACACACACACACACACTCTTGTATTCACATTCTTGATATGTTGTGCATATACCGGAAAACTGCGCTTTTACGCCCCTTGGCGAATATTTGATAACGGGTTTCAACCAAAATTCACTTGGAGCTAAACCGTGGCTGAATCGATGATGTGGCAAAGCTTGTGCTTCTATGGTAGTCTGTCACGACGGCGTATTTGCGCCATTGCGTTGTTATGGAGTGAACGGATATCTTGTGGCAAAACATTTTGATGCATACAAATGTCCAGTGACACAGCAGATTTAGGCACAGACATCTGTTCGCCTCGGTCTTTTGCATGTAAAGCTAATGCGTAGAAAACTCTTGATAGGCAACTAGATCGAGCGGCTGGTGGTCATTGCTCATTTTCTTTGACCCATTACTTAATATTTCCCGTTGATGGTGTTTAGAAATGTAAACCCATGCTTAATCACCTTTGGTAATCTCATTAAGATGTCTTTGGTCGCCTTTGAATATATGAATATTTGGCAAGTACCTGTTGGCAATTTAAACCTGAGTATGTACTTGATCAGCTGTCAAGAAGTGCGTGACCCATCATACGCAAATCTTTCTCAGTTTCAAATGAGTCTTCTGTTTATGAGAAACTAATACTCATGACAACAGACGTATTCTTCACTGTGTATCTTCGTCAGTTGCTTCATCATAGCAGCCAATTTCCGCTAAACAATTGCTGATAACGGTCTTCGATAACGTGGGTCATATTCCGTGCATTCGAGACAATCATTAAAACCACGAAACCACGTCAAAATTGTAGGATGTAGCAGAGAATTACATGCGTAAACTTTATCCTAGTCGACCTTGACATCACTTGGAGAGTACCCTACTAGCCCTCCAAATTTACAGCGTGCGTATTGCTCATTAGCAGAATTTTACTTCTTCAAAATTGTTTGGTAACTGTCCTTTACATATGTTACGTATGCATACTTATTTCTCTGCAGATGGCAGGAGTGCAGCACGTGTAACTGCATATAATTTTATAGAAAGTTATTTTGTTTTATCGATCGGAATTAAATTTAGTGACAGGTTCAAAGAAAGACAGAAGTTATAATAAAATATTCAGAACTTTGAAACTACTCATATTACATGTATATATAAATTTGCACATGCATAAAGTATTTACGGTATTTGCAGGCGTTTTCCGCCATTGTTTTGCCGTGGTGTATGCATTTGTATGCATTTGACACGTGTCAGAAAAGAAAAGAGATTTTTATAACGTTTACGAATTTTATTTTTTTTTATCACGGTGGCTAGTCGCATGTAAAAAGTAGTCTTGAATTTGTTCCACGCATAAACATCTTCAGCTTTTATGAGCGTATCCCTTTAACGGATTCTCCTTCTTGATTGCATAGAACTGTACTTTTATCCCAGTTGTCACTAAAATCGATTAATTTGTTCTTCGAAATACATTGCAAAACTTAAAAGGATGGGTCTGACTCATTTAGATTATACGAACACGTGTAACACAATCGATTTTACATAGGTCTGTATATATTAACTAATTACTCCGCATCACAAATAGCCGTTAAAAACCATCCGGCCAACTTGCGGTATCACTGTCATGGTTACTATTTGTTAATGCCCATGTATATTTTGTAAATCACAGTATTCTGTACGCATATTTTGTTTCGATGCATAGCTTCCTGATTTGTAAAGCTGTATATATACACGATAGGAAACACAATTTTCAGAAAATATTGTTGTTTTTACCGGAGTCTCCCTACTTTATATTGTGACATATGACATCTAGGGACTGTGTTTGCAGAACTTTTACTTAAATATGAAAATCATTTATGACCCAAAACAGAGGTTTTTTTTTTTTTTTTTTAGTTTCATTGGTAGTGCAATATAGCTTGAACATTATGACTGAGGCATTTGTATTAAAATGTATTTTGCGGATCGTCGATTCATCTGCCACGATGATTGATTTTTTAAACTGATATTCAATTATGGACGGAGGCAGTTTTTTGCTGTACAAATGACAGTCTATTTAAGTTAGTTTTGTCAGTTAATCAGATTTTACATCTTTGCTTTGCTACTGAATTGACTGCATAATGTTGATTTACACTATTGCTGCATCAGTGATTTTATTTTTCTTTGTTTAATCTGTTTGGTCTGTCACTTCGGCAGGTTAGAAAGAATTGGGACTAGATTTGATTTGATTTTGTAAGATGTTTCTGCTGTACCCATATTCAATAAAAAAAAAAATAATGGCGGTTTAGTCAGCAAATGTATTTCGCAATTGAAATGTAGCAGCAACGAATCAGATTCAATTAAACCAAGACGACGTATTAACTGTCTCGCATATTTCGGTTAACAGAAGGCGCATTGCGTATGGATAAACACATTGTTGTTAATATACAGTACCGATGTAACAGAAGGCGCATTGCGTATGGATAAACACATTGTTGTTAATATACAGTACCGATGTAACAGAAGGCGCATTGCGTATGGATAAACACATTGTTGTTAATATACAGTACCGATGTAACAGAAGGCGCATTGCGTATGGATAAACACATTGTTGTTAATATACAGTACAGATGTAACAGAAGGCGCATTGCGTATGGATAAACACATTGTTGTTAATATACAGTACCGATGTAACAGAAGGCGCATTGCGTATGGATAAACACATTGTTGTTAATATACAGTACCGATGTAACAGAAGGCGCATTGCGTATGGATAAACACATTGTTGTTAATATACAGTACCGATGTAACAGAAGGCGCATTGCGTATGGATAAACACATTGTTGTTAATATACAGTACCGATGTAACAGAAGGCGCATTGCGTATGGATAAACACATTGTTGTTAATATACAGTACAGATGTAACAGAAGGCGCATTGCGTATGGATAAACACATTGTTGTTAATATACAGTACCGATGTAACAGAAGGCGCATTGCGTATGGATAAACACATTGTTGTTAATATACAGTACCGATGTAACAGAAGGCGCATTGCGTATGGATAAACACATTGTTGTTAATATACAGTACCGATGTAATAGAAGGCGCATTGCGTATGGATAAACACATTGTTGTTAATATACAGTACCGATGTTTGACAGCTTGGGTATATTTAAGTTTGAACCTTTGATTAAAGTAATCACAGTGTAAGTAGATGAAGGTAAGTAATTTTGAAATTACTCGAGTTATTATAAAGTTTTTATGAAACACACTTTTGCAGAGAAAATCACAGTTGTCTTCCCTTTCAGAAGCAATAAAATGAAGCTTTTTTTTGTTTTCTCGTCAAAGCACTTTTGAGATATTTTCATTATGAAAATTAATCTTGCGCATCATTGTACGTATTCTTATACTTTGCGAGTTCGAGTTGCTGCATTCCTCTGCTAGTACGTACATTTTTAACGGAGAACATGAGACCGTACATAAAATATATGTATGCATGTTTATACATTTACTCTTGAAATTTGCGATTATTTGAGCCGATGTGAAGTAATATTAAATCAATCATCATCTTAGAAGTTCTTAAATTTTCCGCAAATGCAGACTTAATCTTTAAGGCTGCCAGAAGAGGCCACTAGCTGTAACGATAAATTACTTTTAACGTAAAACTATGCAAAAAGGTCAAGGTTATACACCGGTTACTTGATGGGACTGATTTCTTTCGTTGTATTTACATCTAAGCAACGCTCGACCTAAATTGTTGCCTCAGGAAAGCAAAGAACAATGTTTGATTGAATCGATATCTGATTTAATTCATTTCTATGTTGATTCAGTTATGATCTGATTGTAGATGGCAGGAAACTGGCATTAGAATGAATGCCTTTATCACACTGTCACATTCTTTGGTATCAAACTATAAATAATTGCATAAATTACCAAGACGAACGGTACTGTTTCTTTCGGGGAATACAATATATGTTACCAATATTTAGAGCAAATCTGCATTTCTGTATTTATTCATATAATGTAATTGAATAAATGACGCTGAAATATAATTTCAAAATTGTATATTTTCTAAAAGAACTTTCTTTAAAAATGCTTAACTTTCTACGGAGTGTGTGTGATTTTGATGTATGATTTGGATATTTAACGTAGCTTTAACAATTTTACAGTCATATCGCTACGATGTCTGCACTGTGGCAGTTTATAGTAATATCTAGCACTGGGGCATCATGCCGTAGACATGCAGCATGATGTCACACCCAGTCCCATTATCCTGACACCAGGCCGACCAGTCCTAACACTAACCTCTTAATGCTGAGCGTCTAGCGATGCGACTGTTAGTACGATTTTTAGAAGTCTTCGGTATGACTCGGCCGGGGTTCGAACCCACGACTTCCCGCATCAGAGACGGACGCTCTAACCACTAGGTGACTTTCTGTGGAGAACAAACAGTTTAGTTAATATGCAGTCGTACTGCAACGTAACAATGTAACAGTGATGCCATCTTGTTACGTGTCTAGGCTCTTACAAAAAGTAACAAGAAAAGAGTGAAGAAAACAAGCTTTGTAAAGTTTAACAGATAATTTATTTCTTTAGAAAACCAATGTAAAAATGAGAAAAAGAACTTATGGTTTTACGAATCAAATTCAAATATAATCCAAGAATTGAAAAAGAGAAGTCCTATTATTTTAAAGTCCAAAATTAATCACAGTTCAAATCCCTATGAAATTCAAGGTGGAAGGCAGTGACGTCTTCGATAGTCAGCGTTGTACCGATGTGTGAACAGTTCTTTGTTGAATCACAGAAAGTGATATTCCAGTTTGGAATTCCGAATAATTTTCAATAAATGCCTTTGACCAAATATTCTTTATGAGCACTTATATATTTTCCAGGGAAAAAATCACTAATTCCATAAAATAAAATTTCAACCCAAACGGGTCACAGCGAAACACCTTTAAGTGTCAAAATGTAAAGCCCAACTCGCTAATTCTTATGAAGAAAACAGTTATACACTAAGTTAAGACGCAAAACAGATTCCTGTATGAGGGTCATGTGGTCATCCTTCCAGAAGGAATAGAAATTTGTTACATGATAATTATCACATACTCCAGGTATGGCCTTGATTCCACTGAATGAATCTTACTCTTAGAATGAATTAAAAAAAATAATAAAAATGTTGTTTACCAGAAACCTTACTAGTTCTGAATCAAGGTCAGCAACTAGATACAGTGTTTCCATTACTGGTTGTTTATCAGAATTAACAGTCAGATCAAACAGAATTGAATTACATTTCTAAAAAGCATGTCAAATCCAGTAGACAAAGTTAACATTACAATAACATGTAATGGAATAAAAAAAAGTTTGTAAACCTAACAAAGAATTAAATTACAGATACATAACACTTCCCCCTACAAAAGAAAAAGAAAGAATTATATAATAAAGCTTTCTTTTTACCATAGATTAATTATATACGATTATTTTTTTATTTTTTTTAATTTTTTTTTTTATTAAATAACTTAAGAAGAACTCTTATGAATTATAAAAAGTGTACATCAAATAATAATTATACACGGTAAAGTGCATCTGCTATTAAATTGTCTTTTCCCTTGAAGTGCCCGATGTCAATATTATAGCCTTGTAACAACAAACTCCACTTAATAATCTCTTGTTTTTGTTTTTCATATTCCCAATGAAAGTTGGGGTGATCACTAAACACAATAATCGGAGAAGGGGCTGAACTAATGTAAACTTCAAAATGTTGTAATGCCAATATCAAGGCCAGACATTCCTTCTCGATTGTTGAATAATGTTTTTGGTGCTTATTTAATTTCTGAGAAAAATAGCACACTGGATGATCAACGCCATTTTTATCTTCTTGAATCAATACTGTTTCAACCCCAACATCACTTGCATCAACATACAGTTTAAATGATTGTCTGAAATTTGGACTTGTAAGAACTGGTGCACTCTTAAGTATGGCCTTTAACCTATCAAAAGCCTCCTGACATTTTTCAATCCAAGGAAACTTGGATTTCTTGCCCAATAAATTTGTCAGGGGTTCAGCAATTATAGATAAATTGGAACAAAATTTCCGATAGTATCCAGTCATACCTAAACATCGCATCAGTTGCTTTTTTCTTACAGGCACAGGGAATTCAGAGATAGCCTTGACCTTAGCATCTATAGGTTTAACTTGTCCATGTCCCACAATATGTCCTAGAAACGTTACACAAGCACGGCAGAACTCACTTTTGGATAAATTGATTGTCAAACTTGCTTCAGTGAGTCTGTCAAAGAATTTCCGAATTGTTGCTAAATGTTCTTTCCACGTGTCGTTGTAGATGATAGTATCATCGATGTAAGCATCACAATTTTCTAGACCAGAAGTAACCATATTCATTAAACGTTGAAAAGTATTTGGCGAACCCTTCATCCTAAACGGCATCACTTTATATTGATTAAGTCCATCTGGAGTCACGAATGCCGAAATTTCCTTTGCCCTTTCCGTCAGTGGAATTTGCCAAAATCCTTTCAGAAGGTCAAATTTGGTGACATACTTTGCATTTCCAATTTTATTAATGCAGTCATCGATTCTGGGTAATGGAAATGAATCTGTTTTAGTCACACTATTCACTTTTCTATAATCCGTGCACATGCGGAAGGTTTTGTCTGGTTTCGGAACAAGTGTACATGGTGAACACCAGTCACTTTTACTGGGCTCTATGAAATCATTTTCCAGCAAATACTGATTTTCTTTTTTCAAGAATTCCTGTTTGAGAGGGTTTATCCTCTATGGGTGTTGTCTCACAGGTTTGGAATTTATAATTTCAATGTCATAGTAAATTTTGCTTGTTCTTGTAGGAACATCTGGAAATAGGTCCTCATATTCAAATAATAACTGTTTAAGTTCATTCCTTTCTTGTTGTTGCAAATATGAAACTTTCTGGTTCAGATTATTGATATTTTCTGAATTTCGAAGATATGTAACTCCAAAATCAATAGAGTCCGATTGCATTCCTTTACTTAAATCTTCAGTGAGTGGGACAGGTACAACTAAGTTAATTGCATGATTTACCTGGTTATATCTCTCAACATACTGTTACTCCTTTAAATTACTTAGATCATAGTACTATTATTATTATTTAACTCATTCATTTTCTTTTTAATTTTGTAAGGGCCGTAATACCTAATTTGAAGAAACGTTTGTAGAATGAGCAAGAGAGAATGAATTCTATTAACAAACTCAAAAGTTCTCTCCATTGTAGTTCTCTCAAACCATAATTCACTTTTGACTTGAATTGCTGGATGCAAAATTCAAGCATAATTAGCTGAAAATTCCAAACATAAAATTTGACCCTTCATCAGATTGGACAAATTTGAGAAAGCTTTTACTATTGTTTTAGTTTTAATATTCATCAAAGGAATTGTCTCTGGGAATCTTGTTGACACACACATAATGGTCAAGAAGTTTTGGTTGCCTGACTTGGTCGTAGGTAAGGGACCGACACAGTCTACCATTATTCTGCTAAATGGTTCGTCAAATGCAGGAATAGGTTGCAGATGAACCTTTGGTATCTTCTGATTGGGTTTTCCTACCATTTGACAAGTATGACAAGATCTACAGTATTTCCAAACATCGCTTTTGATTTTTGGCCAATAAAAGTGAGTCAAGATCTTGTGATAAGTCTTATTAATCCCTAAATGACCAGCCAAAGAAGTTTCGTGGGCCAGACTAAGTATTTCCTGTCTGTAAGATTATGGAACTACAGTTTGATAGTTCACTGACCACTCGTCACCAGCAGGTACCTCGGGAGGTCTCCATTTTCTCACAAGAATTCCATTTTAATGAAATAACAGACAGGTACTTCAGTGGCTTCAGTTTCACTAATGGCCCTTTGAAAGAAACAGGAGATCTCAGGATCTTTTTCCTGTTCGACGACAAGTGATGCCGTTTATCACCCTGATTAGAGAAAAGAGAATGAGTAGATAAGAGAGGCTCACTGAGATCAGTACCTTTTGATTGATCCAAACAAGGAGTGAAGTGACCTCATCAAAAGCCTGACCAATACATGTGTCAGCGTAAGGAATATTTTCCTTATCTACATCATTCTCAAGAGCTTTCTTTGCCGTAGCTCTAGGAACTGCACAAGCTGGGTATAAATCAGGGAATTCTTTTTCAATCGGGTCTACTTTCTGATCCAAGGAAGGCTTGTCAGTTACAAGTGGATTAACCGCAACCGTATCTTCAACTAGGTCGTTGCCTAGTAATAAATGAATAGCCTGAGCGGGTAAAGAAGACACTATTCCGACTGTCACGGGTCCTGAGACTAAGTCTGATGACAAATTTACAGAATGGAGAGGAACATTAACAAAGCCGCACTCTACTCCCTGAATAAGAACACTCTCTTTAGAAGAAGACTTCTCAGAAAAAGGCAAAGTGCCTGATAATAAAAGACTCTGAGAAGCTCCTGTGTCCCGTAAAATTTTAATAGGGATGGGATTGGACAAATCACCCAAGAGTGATATAGAACCCATCGACATGAATGGTTCATAATTCTCGATAATAAAATCAGACTCGGGTTTATTAGACCCAACAAATGTATTGCTTTCAATACATGACCGTGACCTTGACCTCTTAGAAATAAGAGCAATTTGAATAGGACTGTCTTGATTCTGATGCTTATTTTTCAATTGTAGCTATCAGAAATAACGTGTCCTTTCTTCTTGCAATAGGTACACGTAGGAAGAGACAAGGAATTTTGATCATGCCTATCAGAAGCTTGATTTCTAAAAGTTGTACCAGACTGAGATTTAGAAGGGCTCGTATACAGCTGAAATACCTTTTTACCAGAAGACTGCTGAGTGGAAGACTTGCCTACAAAAGGAACTTTATGAGCTAAGGAATACTCGTCAGCGGCACGAGCATCATTTTCCAAGGTTTCAATCCTATGCTCGTCAAGATCAGTCTTATGGAGATGGTTCTTGAACTCTTCAAGTAATATAAGTTGTCTAAGACTTTCATTATCTTGATCAACTTTCTTGGCAACCTCTATGAAATAACTGTTCTTTTTTTCTTGCAAATTCGACATGAGTTTATCCCTCTTCTTTTTTATAGTTCCTGAATTTTTGCCGATAAGCCTCGCGGACTAATTCATAACCCTTTAAGATGCATTCCTTAACCAGATCATAGTCAGCACTTTGTTGGTCTGACAGTGAATGGTAAATATCACTAGCTTTACCAGTAAGCAGATTGTAATAATAGAGTCCAATGCTCCCTTGGGCATTTCAAGTTTTCCGCAATTTTTTCAAAACGTGGAAAATATTTGTCTACTTCTTTTTCTCTGAAAGTTGAATTTGTATCTAAAGTGGGAATGTGCTGCTCACTTGCCAGCTGTACTTCGTTTATTCTAAATTGATATTCCCTCTCTTCCTTCTCTCTTTGCATTTGCATCTCTCTCTCTCTCTCTCTCTCTCTCTCTCTCTCTCTCTCTCTCTCTCTCTCTCTCTCTCTCTCTCTCTCTCTCTCTCTCTCTCTCTTCATTATCTAATTGCATTTGCATTTGGTTTTCTCTCTCTTCTTTCTCTAATAGCATTTGTTTTTCTTCTTTCTGTAACTGCATTTGTTGTTTCTGTAACTGCATTTGTTCTTTCTGTAACTGCATTTGTCTTTCTCTCTCTCTCTTCCTTATCTAATTGTATTTGTTTCTCTTCTTTCTGTAGCCGCATTTGTTTCTTTTCTTGCTGAAACTGCATTTGCCTTTCTCTTTCTCCAATTGCAACTGCATTTGTTTTTCCTCTTTTTCGTTCTGACGTTCAATATTTCTTGACTCTAATTCCATCTTATATTTTAATTTTAATTCCTTTACTTTTATGTCAGAGTCTGATACAGACTTACTGATCGAAACCAAAACACTTTTATCCAAAATACCCTTTTCCACCAAATACTGGACCAAAAGATTTTTATGGCTTGCTTCGTTAAAGAAGCTTTTGCCTCAGAAATGTCATATTTTCTGGCATGTTGAAGCAATTCATCTTTTTTCAAACAGTCCAACTGCTCCTGGGTGGGATTTGAAAGAAAGGTCTCCACTTTTGATGACATTGTAAAAAAGCCTGTTGATTTCACAAAAGATTTTTAAAAAAATGTGAAATAATTCTTAGGATTTAAGAAATTCTGAAAACTAGGGGAATTTAAATTTCAAGAAACAATTTTCTGAAATATTTTAGCCAAAGTTCATATATCCCGGACGAGCCTGCAATTTTCTTGTTACGTGTCTATACTGTTACAAAAAGTAACAGGAAAAGAGTGAAGAGAACAAGCTTTGTAAAATTTAACAAATAATTTATTTCCCTAGAAGCCCAAGGTAAAAATGAGAAATAGAATTTACGGTTTTACGAATCAAATCCAAAATAATCCAGGCAATAAAAATTAGAAGTCCTATTTTTAAAAAGTCCTAAATGAATCACAGTTCAAATCCCGATGAAATTCAAGATGGAAGGCAATGACGTCTTCGATAGTCAGCGTTGTTCTGATGTGTCAACAGTGCTTTGTTGAATCACAGAAAATGAGATCCCAGTTTGGACTTCCAAATCATTTAGGTATGGACTTGTCTTCTCTCCTAACAAATGATCCCAATTTGATTTTTTAGGTTTCATATTTCTTTTGAAGAAAAAAATTCAGTTGAGAAGCTGCTTACGGTCTTTGATCTATGCCATCAAGAACAGAATCACGGTTAGTTTATCCCAAGGGTTTCAGTTAGTTTTGATAACAGATTATGGTCGCTGCTAGCACTAATGTATATAAATGATGTGATCCACTATTTTACAGTTCAGCAAATGTCTGCTTGCAAACATAAAATGGTGATTGTATGGCTATATTGAACACTTGGGGAAAATATTAAAACAATGAACCAATTTGAACTAATATGGAAATATGCATAGTACATTTTTCCTTGTGGTAATTACAAGCATATAAAAATTCTGAAGTAGACAAAGGAAAACATTGTTACGAAATTGTGTACCCTAAGCTGGAATTGTAATTGTTCTTTAATGTAATAATAGATTGGGTCTTGTGGCCTCCTCATAGTAAAGTGTACAACATTCCCTATTGTTAATATTTGGCTTCTATTAAACTATCACAGCGTGTATTAATTTTCCTAAGTTCATATACGTATTGTTTTGTTTCTATGATTTGTGCTTAACCGCTAATTTTGCTTGGAATTGTTCCTAGACATTTATTTTCCGTCAGGTTTCAGTGAACGATGCAGTCAAATTTCGTATGATACGGTTTCAGTTTACTATCATATTGTATTCAGAATCGAGATGCTGGTATAAATGATAAATGTTGTATATAGTAAATAACGGCAATGGTTCCAGCTTCTCATACTCCTGTGTAATTCATATTTGTTGCAGATAAAGTTCACGTTCGAACTTAATTATATCAAATGCTATGCAACATTTATGAACGTATTACCGTGCTCAGTACGTGGTTTGTCGAGAGGTCGTTGCCCTGTTGCCCACGTAGTTCATTTTATTTGATTTCCTTGGGCGCTTCACCGTGATCAATACGTGGTTTGTATAGAGGTGGTTGCCCCATTGCCACATGGTTCATTTTATTTGATTTCCTTGGGCACTTGACAGAGCAGTAATGGTAATGGTGTGCTGGCAGTGTGAAAGGAGTTGTTGTGCTTTGGCAGAGGGAAAGTCGTGTTGGATGAAGTTCATCTTGCTATAGACTGCAAGGTCAACCATTTGACAACATGTTATAACGTTCGTTTTTTTTTATGGAAGTGAGACTCCGACGGCGTTCTCCTTCTGCTGGAAACGTTGGACGTGTTTATGATCATTTTTTAAACACATTTTTTCGGTGAACAACATAATTTTATTGTTTGTTTATGTTACTGACCAGCATAAAGTTACAATTCGTGTCTGCCTTAGAACAGCATAAAAACGAAATGTAATGTTTTGTGAACGGAATTATTATTTCTTTGGTTTTTGTTATGCATCATTATTTGTTAATTTCATGACTCGTATCTGTCAGTACAATTTCACAACCACATGCCTGTTAAACTGACAATAGACTATCGTAATCTCATGTTTGTTCTACGAACAGTGATTTCACAAATTCAGTGTTGTTATTTCATATTTGTTGCTTGTATACTAGTATAAAAAATAGGCGTACATGATAATTGAATTGTGTGCAATGATCCAAGTATAATCCTTCCTGTGCAAGAAAGGGTGAATACAATAGTTACTTGTGGAATAGTTTCCAATACTACAATATGTTGATAGGTGTCCGATATTGCTTAAAATACAGTAGAGGTATTCAAAATGTTCGGTTTCATTGTTTTTAAAATGTATCTATTTTAATAACCGCTTTTAACCTCATTACTGATCCTATATCCGCTCGGACTGTCATGAGCCCGCTTGGACAGTGGACAATAATCACATGCAAATTGGTATTGAAATATGCATATTTAATGCAAACAAAGGATATAGTAATTCAAATAAGAAATTAATAAACTTGGTGTTACTAGACACAGTTAACTCCGCAATGTTTAAGGAACTAATATAGACTGTAATATGATTTTAAAAATGTAATTCAAAAAAGTTTTAAATTTAATAACATATACTGTAAACTTATTTACGGATATCACTGCCGCTTCTAAATATAAGTATTTCCTTCTCTCTTAAACCCAGCACAACACGGATGAAGTAGGAAATCACTTTCAAAAGCTATATGACTTAAAATCGTAAAAAACATTATTTGCGTTCGTATTAGTTTTCTAATGTTTGATGCATTCCACAAAAGAGTTTTCATAGATCAATGATGTAATTATGCAGGAGAGAATAACATACATACGTACGCCACGTTTGAATTGGGCATGGAGCAGTTGACATTGTATAAACCCCACATTTAAGATGAAATGTACAGTTGATATGTGTGTTTAATGCAGTTATGTTTTTTCTACCTGCTTATTGGATTAACATGCCTTTGTCAAGGAATGAAGTGTGTTGAATAAAGTTAGGTTTATTAGTACGATTTGACAACTTTTGCGCAGTTGTGAAAAGCAAGACCACATTTTCTTGCTCGACAAGAGTAAATTTCATAATCAGTAACAAACGTAAACATATCAGTTATATTCTGGAGTCATTGCTAAACAGCACTGGATATTATTAGTAGTCAGGTGTACTTGCACATCACATTCATCACTGAGCTGGGATGTGAAATAAAGTAATGTTTTGTTTTTACAATATTAGTACAATTTAAAAATACATGTATCATTATTTCTTACTGCCCATTGCAGAATGTGTAAAGACATATTGCTGACATTTTCATTTTAAACAACCTACTATTTGTACAGACTATTTGATGAATGATTTTGAACTGAAAAATCAGGAGGACCGTATCGCCTGTTACTCTGAGAGGTAGTACATTTACTAATTTTCAATTATCGTATTAGTAATTATAATTACGTACAACATTTCATTTGTTCATGACTTCATGCGGTAATTCAGAATATTTACGTATGAATATCTTATTGAAAGATATTTTTCATGTTTTCTTTAGTATTTTATCAATATTTGTTTACTATGGCTTCATGTGTTTCTTCATTTTCATAATGTTCATCTAAACCCTTCTTATAGCATCGTGAACTCCATACCATTTAATAAAACATATATTGATTTTAATTGTGTTTGAATTGTGCGTAAGTGAGAATGTTACCACTGGCGCTGAATATGTAATTAACAAAGATAATATATTTTGCATACCATTTTTTATAAAACAGTTGTACAAGTTTTAGTACACTTCTTGTAATACAGTGGCATGGATAATATACCTTCGGGGGTTGTGATGTGGTAATAATCTATTTCTGATAATATAAGAACACATTACGCCCAAATGGTTATGAATTCGTGAGGTACTTTTTAGCCTTTTTTCATTATCAGATAATTTTCTTGCCTTCAGATTCTTGTAATGAATGGATAGTAAGAGGTTTAATAACGGAATATGGCTGAGAGGGTTGGTTAATTATTTATTTCATAAGAGTTTTTTGCTCGAAGGATTGAGCATGCACATTTTTTGTGAAGCACTGAACAAGGATGAGCAAACCATACGATTTTTATGACTGTAAGATTAGCTATCAGAGACAGATCGCTGAACTGCCGATTTGTATTAATTTCCTAAATGATTCTAATTGAGTTATCTAGCTTGGTGATTTTATTTGCTCTTAGATTGTATGTAATTCCAAATAGTTTACACAGCCTTCGTGATTCCATATGCTACTCATTGGTATCTTTAACGCTCCAGCACAGCCTCTTTTCGTCCCAATCCATACCACTTGTATTTTCTCAAAGTTTGCCTTAAAGTATTGAACAGCAGGAAAATATATCCACTGCATCTAAAGAAGTGTAAAGAGATAAGATATCATTATCTGGGATTATTCTTAGAATCATCTGCACACAGACTTGTTAGGTATTCAGAATTATTAAAATCTATTTTATTTATATCTGAATTATTTTTTTTGGCAGTACTTACAATTACACAAGTATAGCAAATAAGTATGGTGATAGGGGATCACCCGGCCTAACTCCATGCTCGATGGGTTAAAACCTAGAACTAGGGCGCCTAACTCCACGCTCGATTTAGAATATTACTGCATATATCATGTTAGAAGGTGTGAACCGTTTTTAAGTCATGCAAAATGTTCAAAGGGTATGCCATAAAATACTTATCTACTGAATGGTTGGAGTGCAAAAGAGTATATAAAAAGCTCAGGTCTGGTCAGTTGCTTATATAGTGTACTGGCAAAGCTCTCTCTGACACACCGCTTCGCTCAAAGCGATTTGTGGAGACATCAGTGAAGGTATTTCCATATAAATCAGAACTCAGTTTTTGAAGAGGTGTTTTGCCATCTCTCTCTCTCTCTCTCTCTCTCTCTCTCTCTCTCTCTCTCTCTCTCTCTATATATATATATATATATATATATATATATATATATATATATGGCTACAGCGAGACTATTATGTTCGAAAATCTCTGATCTCAAACGCTTCACAAATGAAACGAGTCAATAATCACCGTCTCAGCAATTCGATTCCCTCAAACACTTGCATTATGATGTTCGACTGTGCCACTTTTCCTACAGCAGTGAAAGCTGGCTTCGTTAATATCGTTGTCGACCCTTTCATCCCTAATCCTTTGCATTGTTTTAACTGCCAGAAATAAGGCAACTGCATAGATGGTCTCAAGAGAAAAGTCGTCTACTCACGATGTGGACATTAGAGTCAGGTGGATTTTCCTGCACAGAAAACTCTCTTGTGTGAATTGCCAGGGAGAAGAGTTTTCGTACTCCAGAGACTTTCCTAAGTAGGTATTGGAGGATGTCCAGCATTTGAAACAGGAAAATCGATATATTTTATGAGGCCAGGAAATTCTACTTAACACAGGAAATCATATGCCAGAGCAAATTTAGGGCAAGCCTTCTAGAAATAATGTCTGTAGATATTACATGGCCAGGGGGTGAAGCCAAGTAATAGGACATGACACCAATAAAACTCGTGGCAATAGCCACCGAAACAGAAAGTGAAGCAGATAACGACAGTCAGCGTGACAATGTAGTAATTCAGAAACCGACTGCTGCAAAAGAGAAACTATTTAAATCCCGCTCACGAAAAGAGCAGCATATCATTTGCGCAAGTGCTCAAAAATACTGTGTGACACACAAGATATACACTTCTTCGACTGAGAAATCGGTCAGATCAGGTTCATTAGAATAAGAGCAAACCGGTGGAGCCGGTAGAAATGTATGCTATAAGCAATTAATGGTGGCGTGACAGAATCCACTATACGTACGAAAGAATATGACGATACTATCAAGTTCTGTGACAAGTTTGTAAGAATAGGGCGTATGGTCGCTTGAGAGACTCCTGACACCACACCATAGAAAACTCGCTGAAGTCCCATACTTCCCACCGCTTCCATAAATGTCTGATGCCATAATACAATAGAATTGCCATGGTTTGAAGGCACAGATCGATGAAACCAGTATTCTATTTAAAGAACATAAGCCAATAGCCGTCTGCCTTCAATAAGCCTTTAAAAAGAAAGCGATTGAATTAATCTTAAAGTCTTCACAGCGTGCTACGACTTTTAAAGAAATACCGGTACGGATGCTGGAGGAGTGTTCATCATTATAAATAACATAACCTAAAGACAAATTAATGTCTACTTTACAGGTTATAACTGCTCATTTGTCGCTACAGGGAACATTTACATTTTGCTCCATACGTTCCCCTCTAAACTCTCCAATCAAGCACTGATCTTGACCATTTGACTGAAATGTTCAAACACATTTTGTTTTACTTGGCGACCTTCAAGGTCATCATAATATATGGTTCCGTAAAGTATGAATGAGAGAGAGAGAGAGAGAGAGAGAGAGAGAGAAGAAGAAGAAGAAGAAGAAGAAGAAGAAGAAGAAGAAGAAGAAAAACATGGAAACCTTGTTTCTAGACAGAGTCGTTGTCCTTTTAAGAAGCCTCATACCTGCATACATGCCACAGCGGGACCCTGCAAGTCCTCAAGTCAGACATTCTGCGTTCCCTCTCTTCTACTATACTTTTCTTCGAAGTAGTGACGATGTAAAAGCTAGCAAAGAAGTAATACGCTTAGACCTTAAAGGCTAGAGAAGAGATCGAAAATGAACAAGGCAGATTTGGGAAACGCTTCAGTCCCACTAAAATTGATAGTTGATTATTTCGACAATAGAGTTGATCCATTGTCCGAAACATCACTGGCAAAAATAAAGGTCAAATACTTAAAGAATTAGGATGAAATGGTCACGCCCAAACCAGAAATCACAAACACATTGGCCAAAACATTCTCAAACCTCTTCTCAAAAAACACAAATAAAAGCTTACTTTCAATTTTAAATCTATTATTGATGCAGATTCAATAAACCTTTCACTCATGGTGAAATGCACTATTCACTTTATCGAGCCCATGACACTTCTCAGGGTTAGATAATATCAACAATCAGTTTTTGAAGCAACTGATACAGCACTTGATACTGTACTATACATTTTAAATCAAAGATGGGAATCTTGCGACTTCCACCAGTCTTGGCGAGAAGCAACAGTTATACCAGTGCCTAAACTTAAAAGCATCATACAAACTTAAAGGCACCATACAAACACTTCCATCTGTCTTCCCTTATCACTACGAATCAGTTTCTGCAAAATCATGTTACGAGCTATAAATCACAGATTTTTCGCGTATGTCGAGTAAAACAAAATTACTATCAGGGACTCATTTTGGGTTCAGGCGCCAGAGAAATGCATTATTCTATTTTGTCGGGCTATAAGCATTTATCAGAGATACTCTCTTAAGGGAAGAACATATAGTTGCCATTTTTCTCGACGTGGACGCCACATGAAAGTTTGACATACTGAGTAATCTATGCAAACAAAGTCTGAATGGCCAACTACCTAACTTTATCTCCAAGTTTTTGAAAGATAGAAGTATCCATGTTACGTTTGGCATCACATTTTCTGAATGCTGTCGTCAGGATATTGGTGCACTTCAAACAGCTTATAAGCAGTGGCTATTTTATCATGAAAATTAACATAATGGTGTAATGTCTTCATACACGAACCGACTGGTGCTTTTATGTTGAAGACTTTTTGATCTGCTATAGAACTATTAAACGTCACCTATAGACAGGATTAAATAGAATCTAAAACTGTTTGCATGCACCTCTGCCGATTATGTCTAATACACGAAGACCCATAATTCTGTTTTGACAGTTGTCGTATTCGTGTTGAGGAGGAGACCAATTTTTTTTGTTTGTTTAGTTTTTACCGTAAGTTACCTTTCTTCACCCGTCTTAGATTCATCAGAGTCAAATGTCAAGAAGACTGGATTTAATGAGAGTTGTGGCAAAAACGTATGGGGAGGCGATCGAAAGGTCGTTGCTCCGGTTACACTGATCGTTGGCAAGATCTAACTTGAATTTTGGCTCGATGGTTTAGCTTATAAATATTAACTCCAGATGCTTGTTCTGATTCACAATCAGGAACTTCGGCTTTAAAAAAAATACATTTACGAGTTCCCATTCATGAAGTATCGATGCTTAGTCAAACGAATCTTTGTTTTATGTCAGACGAACGAAACTGGATCTTCAGTATACTCCTAACTTTCTTTAAATCTTTCTAATCTCGCATATGATGCAGTCTTTATGTCCGAGTAACTAACCTTGTAAACTCAGAAACCAAATTTAATTCCACCGTTTAGCATACAAATTCGTTCGCACTGAGAAACATCAAAATTCAATATTGGAAATGCTGATAAATTCTATGTTTCAAACTCATCTTGGTTACCAATTTTACTGTACGAGTTTTGAAAGTCTCCAGAACATGTTCTCCTTTTTAACCGTAAAGTCAATTACATCCGAGTCTACTATCATAGACATACGTTCCTGTCCACAGACGGTTTGAAAGGTGGAAACAAGATTGGGATTGCCATTGCGACACCCAATGGCGCCATCTTGAATAGGGTACCTGAGAAAGCCTCATTTTTACTGCAGAAACTATTAGTCATACTCACATCCTTTTAGCACACTGGAACCTCTCAGGTATTAAATTTCATCACCTTTCTTATTACAATTCTGCACTGAAGTTCTCCCAAAACCTTAAATCTGACAACTCGTTGTAATATCCAGGATATTACAAATTTCCTTGTATAGGCTGAAGAAAAGTACTCTGTGCTGTTATGTCAAATTGCATTTCCGAATGGTAGCGTCTATATAATAACTTCAGATATTATATAAATCACCACCTTCTTCACATGTGACAAAATATGTAGAATTCAGACTCCACCCACAAATTTAGGAACATGAAATTCAATGTCAGATGATGGCATCCCTTGTATAGAAGAAATTCCTTAGATGAGATGGTTTTGCGCCTATCTCCCATCGGACACACTATTCAAGTATACCCTTCTGAAGTGCTAACCTTGACTAGAGTGCATATTATGCTAGTGTCCTCAGACCCATGG